>JAJOOH010004994.1:0-18019 GCA_029582605.1 Solanum gracilifrons
TCAAAAAGTAAGACAGAGAGGGAGGTAAAAAGGAATCATATCTAAACAATTGCTTCATATGTCAGGGCATCAGTGCCCGGTGTAGTGCTCGAAACCTGGGCATTAGTGCTCGGAGTCATCTCAAAAGTACCAGCTCCACTGGACCCACTCAAGGTGGTATCTCTCAAAGAGGTCTGGCGTGCCATCTCAAACATAGCATCCTCCAGGTCAACCAGATCATCATAAACCTCAGCATCATGCACCTCTATCTGCTCCTCGTCGGTCTTTGTCTCCAACTCATCAATTGTTGTTCCATCGCTATGTACATCTCTGGTGGTAGCCGGAGGAATCTCTGAAGTCTCAGGGGAATCCACATCATCCGCAGCCTCCAGTAGTGAAGTGAAGTTAGTAGACTTTAGATAGTCTACATCCTTCCTCAGATCTGCTATTTCGGTTTTCAAAGTTGTAACCTCGGAGGCTCCACATGTCTGCTCTTACTAGCCTCAACTCCCGCGGTGAGAGTGTCAATAGAAGTCCGAAGGGGGGTCATTGCAACAAGAAGGCCACTCTCGATCATCCACGGGACAACAACCTCAAATCTAGTAGCCCTCACATCAGCCGATTGGGCTAAGTACCCCATCTTTAGGATCATAGCCCGAGTAATCTTGGCAGACTAGGAGGAGGTAGAAGAACCTGGAGCCTGTGAAGGAGAAGAAGTCGAAGCAGATGTACCTGAAGACCCGGGGGTCGGAGTAGGCAAAAATGCCTCTGTAGGTATCGAATCAATGTTCACCTCCAGGGATGTATCCACCAGAGTTGCTCTCCTCCTGTCGGCCTCCTCTCGTGTGTACTAGGCCTCAATACGTTAAATGTCGATGGAGGAAGAAGGGGTAACCTTAATATCTCTCGTATCATCCCGGAGCACTCCAACACGCCGGCACAACTCAGTGATCAGGATCGAGAACGGCAAGGAGGTCTCACTCTGCTTGGCCCTCATGGCCATCTCTTGCTCTATGAGGAGTCCCAAGTTAATGCTCCTTCCAGATATGATCGACCCAAGGCATGCCACTTTAGGGTGGCGCAGGATAGACTCGTTCTGGGATGGCATTATGGTGCTGCTAATTAAGCCAAACCAAAACCGAGCAGCAATACTCAGGTCTCTCTTCTCTATAGGTACCCCTGCTTAGATCCACCTCGGGGTGGTATCAGAAAGCAATGGAGCCAGACAGCCCTTCAAGTCATCCAAGGACTAAGTAACCGGGAAACCCTCATATGCCATTGTAGCTTTAAGACCCATGTCAAGTACAATATTAATGTACTCGCTATTACATTCAACTTCCTTACTCCGGACCATGACCGACTTAATCGGTCTGAACTCGCTGGCCTTCTTCATACTCTCCGGAACCAAGTCACCATACGTTGTATAGAACTCCCAGACCCATGAAGGAATATATGGGCCTCGGGGCCTGGTGAACTGCTTAAACTAGTGGAAGTGAAGGGTGTCCCTTACCCCGGAGTACTTGCCCTCGAGGACCTCTGTAGATAACAACTTCTCCTCGAGGATAGTTCTTAATCCATCATTTTTAAACATGTTGAGAAGCCTGGGAGAAGAGACTACTGGTGGCACTGGAGCCACAGAAGGTGCCGGAGCTGGCACTAAACCTGCTGAGGTGGAAGCTGAAGGGACTCTAGTTGAGTCAGGGTGAGATCTAGCACGGATCTCAGCCCTCCGAGACTATAATGGTTGGTCCTTCTCAGGCTCAAATAAAGCAGCCCGAGAGTCGGCAACCACTCTTTTAGAAGTGGGCCTCTTGTCTTTGCTCTAATCTCCCGTTGGAGGCTTTGTTCTTCCCTTTTTGGGAGGATTTGCTCCCCCTTCATTTATCACAATACCCCATGATCTTTTGCGGGGTGGCATGTCGAGGTTTTTCCTTGCCATATCTGCAAAACATCAAGACAAGAGTTAGAATTAATTCAAGTAAAAGCACAAAAAAATAGTTGCAGATACACTCGCTGAACTGGTCAGTGGCTCGTCGAATCTCTTTGGAGAGCTAGATCGGGCTCACAGAAAGGATTGGCTCAAAAATCTCAGAAAATTTTGGCATATCGGCAATGGAAAGGCCTTTCGGCGAGCAAGAACTAGCCCGCCAAAAGTTACAGTGCAATTAAGGGTCAGGGGCGCAAACAAAGGGCGATCAAGAAGGAATTTTGGTGAGTGGCCGAGTGCGTTTGGCAACCTCAGGCTTCTCGCCGAAAGTTAAAGAACCAAACTTCACATTTAGCATGAAATTAAAGGCAATATGGGGAACTTCGGCGAGCTCGACCCAGCTCGCCAAACAACCCAATGTGCCTACTTTCAACCCAACTTCTCAAATTCAACACTGTAGCCCCCGAAAACAAAATCAAAACATGCACCCATAAAATTAAACCAACACACATTACTCCATGCCCCCGGGATACTCATACTTCTCCCGGTTTGGCCAAATTTGTGCATTTGACAACTTTTGTCCTTAAAAATGACGTCAACCACTCCATTATTAGGCAAAATATGTCATTCGGCACAAATTCGGGCTACTTAGACTTCACCCGACTAGACTCAACAGCATACAAGCACAACCCTATAATTTTAAACCAATTTTAAGGCACAAAAACTCGAGAATTTAACATTAAAGGCCTTTAAGGCAAGATAATCAAATTAACAAAGGCACACGCAAATACAATTACGATCAGAGAGGCTTAGCACACATCACTAAGATAAAATCATTGCAAATGAGTACAAAATTGCTATATTAAGATTCGGGGTTCAGAAAACCAACCTTTGATGTCGATTAAACAAGTTGAAATGCTAGGCGGCAAAGAAATCCACTCCGAACACAAATCCAACGACTAAAATGCGATAAAAATGCAAGAAATATAGAATACTAAAGTGCGGGTGTGAGTTTGGGAAGTTCAAAAGTGAGGGAAAGTGAAAGAGTTGGAAGCTTAAACCTTTGGCCTGTAAAAACCGTCCAGCTCTCACCCATTCGGCGACATTAGCTTTGCTCACCGACCCACTCGGTGACACGCCTAGTGGGCACTTACCTCGCCGAGTTTTACAGGACCTCCAATTAATATGGGGGTCCAAACGGTGGACTAGGTCGTGATCGCCGACCTGGTTGGCAATTCACCAAGTTGCTTCTGGGCTCGCCGAGTTTTACAGACACCAATTTAAAATTGTCTTGAGTCCAACGGCAGTCCAAGTCAGGCTCGCCAATCTCTACCTTTCTAACACTTTCTACACTTCAACCTGCATAATCAACACACTATTATTTCTAAAACAAATTAAAATAAAGCGATAAAATCTTAGGTTGCCTCCCAAGAAGCGCCTTAGTTAACGTCGTGGCACGACGCAAGTCCCCACTTAAGTTCCATTAGTGGGGTTTGCCTCATTTTCATAAGGCAACCCCTCTTCTGGCTCTGGGTAGATGTGAGACAGCACTTGGTCCATTTGGGACCCTAGTAGCTAAATGAGCATGGAATAAGAAATTGTCATCTGGTTCAACATCAAGACATTCTCTCTTAACTTCTCCAACACTTTGTCGTGCTTTTTGACTTTGTGTAGAATGAGTAAGAGAACCTCTTCAATTTGCCCACCCTCTTGTTTCTTCATCTTTCGACGCTCGTGAGGAGGGATGTACATGTCCTTCCTCTTGGACACTACCTCCAATTCCATGACTTTCTTTGCCAAGACATCCAGCTGGGTTAACAATGTGGCCAATTCTTGGTCTTTTTCTTTCTCCTTGTTGGTCTTAGCCATGTTATCAAGGAGTTGGGTTGCTTTAGCATAAGGTAGCTGACGAGACCACCTGGAGAGATCTGGTCAGCCACTATTCTATTTTCGGGGCCAAGACCCCGGTAGAAGCATTCCAGAAACATCTTATATGGAATTCCATGAGTTGGGCATTGCTGCAATAGGGCCTTAAGTCTTTGCCACAACTCATAAATGGCTTCACCCTCCAATTGCTTGAAATTTAGGATGTTATCCCTAAAAATCATCAATCTCAAAGGAGGGTGATCCATTGGGTCACTGTTGCTACCAGATTTTCTCCAATTCTCTGCACAAACAGCAACACAAAAACCAAAACTAAAAATAAGTAACTTCAACTATACTAACAAGAACAAAAGTCAACTTAACTAAAGAATCTTAAACAACACCACTCCCCGGCAGCGGTGCCATTTTGATTTCACGTATAAGGACACTTCTTCCAATTCTAAGTCCCAACGATCGTTAGTCAGTAATATAACTCAACTAAGTGAGTTGGGGTCGAATCCCGCAGGGAGTGGTACATGCTTAAGATTCAAGATCCAAGTATAAATATGTTCAAGTCAATCATAGGTAAAGACATTTACGAATAAAAGCATAGTTCAAATTAAGGGTGACATAAGTGTCAAATATGGGGGTTTTGGTTTTAATTATCAACTACAACAGCAACAAATAACACAAATTAACAAGTCAAGAGACGGGTTCTTGGGATGTGATTGGATTATAGGCTAAGGTAGACAAATGAGTGATTGCAAATGATAGTAAATAGTTGTAAATTAGTGAATAAGCTAGACTTTAGTGGGGGTAAACTTTCTCTCGAACAATTTACCCCGAATCAAATTTGATTTCTCTCAAACGCCAATAAGCAGCAATTAAGAACATCTTACGCTTTAGTCCATTCACTCTCTCGAACCGAATGTGTGGAAAAGGGTTTAGGATTCACTCTCTCGAGCTGAACCTATGACAACCCAATACCCACAGACCATTAAATCAATAACCTTGGTTTTAAAACCTCTCTCTCGAGCAAGCCAAAAACACGAAGGTAGAGTTGCATTTGCAACTACAACCCTTTAAATTAAACCACAATTACTGATTGAAATCACTTTTAAACAACATTTAAACTATCACTTAACAATACCCAGCAGCTAAATCAACTCATAATCACACCCCAAGAATTGGGGTTTTAGATAGACATTATAAAAAGATAAAAATCATTATCAAATTGTGTTTCCATCAACTAGGTAAGATTAATTTCGTCTTTACAAAGGTCAATATTGAAGACTCTCAAAGACCCACTTCCAATTTCTCAAAAATTGAAAACATCAATTCTTCAAAGCTAAGGAAAATATTGTCTCAATACTCTCTATTCAAAACTCAGAAATTACTCTAATGAATGTTTAGAATAAAATTCAGATCCCAAACATAATGTTTGAAAATGTATTTATCGTCGCCAAAAATATGCTGTGAAGGACCATTCGGCGCAGTAAGTCAGGATCACCGAACCACTCGACAATCCACCCTTTGGTCAATTCCATCACCTTTTTACTTTGGCCTTGAGCATCCTCAAGTTTTGTAACTTTAGGTGATCTTAGTACTGCATTGCGGAAACGTTCGGCGACACGCTGACTGCTTTATTCTATCGCCGACTTGATTTTCTCCTTCAGAGCTTGGCACACTGGAACTTTAGGCGAGATCATAGCCATTCGCTGACTCGCCCAATGGGTTAGGCGATCACCAGGCCTTCTTTTCTTCGTTCTTTCAGTTGCCTTGTTCCTTTTTGCTCATTAGTGTCCATGCTTTGTTCCTCAATCCAAATACCTGGAAATCAAGGATTTACATCAGTTATTTGCACAAAATAAGCATTTGAGGACACTAAATCTATTAAAATAAATCCCTAAATGAGTCCAAATTGTGGACTCGTCTGGAGGCAAAATATGAAATTAATGAATAAATCCCATACTACTAAGTTAGACTAATATTTGAGAGAAATGGCTAAAAATGAATATGTATCTAAGTGTTTGAAAGCCTCTACTAATATGAGTTGCTAGGAGAAATCCCTAGCTAACTCCAACAGTCTGAAATTGAAAGTGAAATATTGAAATCAAAGATAAAGGGGTTGTCTTCAGATAATGAGCACTTACCAAAAGTTGTTGCAACGCTGACCGGATCTATACTAACTGTGGGTTGGATATTGAGTGTCAGGACCTATATTATCAAACAATATAGGCATAAAGTATGTGGTAAGTACTTTGAATATATTGAGTATGAGGAATATGCATAATAAACATGATATATGATCATACTGAATCTGTAAAACATCTTGTTCCAATGACCAATTAATATAACATGAAACTGAGGTATACTGAATTGAAATACATAAGTACACGGTCATGCAATAACTGAAAATCTGATTGTGGGAGATATGAAAACTGACATAAATTTTGCGAGCTACAACATGAAGTTTAGTGTACTGCCCCCATACCGAAAAGAAGGTCTCCAATACTTGCCTTCGTAAGGGACATGATAATTGAGCTAATGTTGATCCATTAAGCTAATGTCTATCTAAAACAAATCCTACAGTGGCACATAGTTCTAGGACTTATAGATTGCTACTAAAGGTCCACTAACACTAACCGAAAACCTTCATCCCTATGGGCGCTCGGTGTTAAGTACACTCCCAATGGAAATATTAATCTAAAAATAGTAATAATATAATAATACTGAATCATAGTGATAATTGATACATACTTAGTAGCTCCTCGATCATGTTAACTTAAATCATACTCAGAGATACTTTATCTGAAAGAATCATATATCATATATCATGATATCTGAAAATAATCTGGAAGATACTTTATCTGAAAGCATCTTAATCATGAAAATCTGATAATTTAAGAAATGCATCTAAAGTAGCATAATTCTGAGTCATGGAAATATTTGCATGTTATAGGTTCATCAAATTATCATTGAAAATATGGAATTATCATTGAAAATATGGAATTATAATTGAAATCATGCAATTAAGGACTGATCACGAAGAAAAATTGATTTACAATGAAAACACATGAAGATCATAAAAGAATTCTAGCTTGTAGGGATACCCATTGATCTTCTTAGAAAAGTGGAATATCACGTACTTGGAACTAGAAAAATTCTAGTTTGTAGGGATACCCATTGATCTTCTTGATAACTCAATGGGTATCCCTTCAAGAAAATCATAAACTTTAGAAATTGGAATTCTCTTTAGACTCAATGGGTGAAGAGATACACATTGATGAAATCCCACATACCTGGAGTAGAAACCTATCTTGATATTTGGAATGGAGACTTCAAGCTTGGAATCCTAGTTCTTGCTTTGGGAGAAGACCTAAGAGAAAAGAAACTTTGATTTGGGAGAGTTAGAAGAGAATTGGAGGTTAGGGTCACTAGGAATCAACTAATCCCACTTATAATAGTCCAAAATGACGTAGTATAGGGATTAAGATAGTGGAAAAGGATTAAAATAGCCCTGACTAAAAACTGACAACGATCGTCTACAAACGCCTTCTACGATCCGTGGATCATTCCACGACCCATGGAGGTGTCCGTATATAGAGAGAAATTTATATTTCTCTGAAGGTCATTATACGGGAGCTTCTACAATATATGGAGTTGTTCATGGGTCGTACAAGTGTCCATGAAAGACAAAGTTTTTCAGTTCTAGGGTCTGGGTTTACGGGCCAATCCACATTCTGTGAAAGCCTTTACGATTCGTGAACGTGTCCATGAAACTCTCTTCCAAATTTTCCAAGTTTCGATCTTTAGTTTACAAATCTCATTCCTTTCACGATCCATGAAAGGGTTTATAAAATCCCCATAATAACATATATCAGATCTTCTGACTTTCCAAGGTCTGATTTGCGCTTAGGAACTTTTGGGGTGTTACAGCTTTCCATGGCTACTGGGATACCATCAAACTATCACCTATGTTTAGATGAACTAGGAAGCTTAGGTGTGGCTTAAAATCACGTGCAAGTGTATTATTTCCAAAGTCCACATGATTGATAAGACCAGAGATATAGTGTTTTTGGTTCAGGCTCTAATGACTCAGACATAGATTTGGGGTTGTGAACTAGTCAACCATGAGAAAGCCTAAGGTGCTTGCAGGTCGTAGATATGGCTTTGGTGGGTTGTTAACGAGGATGTTGAGATAAAATTAGGGGCAGGGGGGAAAAGTTACAAACCACCTCTAATGATGGTACCATTAGATATGACCAAAACTAAGAGGCTGGAAACCGAACATGAGGATGTGCTTACACTATTCGAGCGACATACTCAGAATGACTGTATTATTGCTAATGTGTATGGCCTTAATGCTGAGGCACATAACTAGAGGTAAGCCGTCCTCATGTGATGAGTTGTGTCAAGTTGAGAAGGATTGTCCATTGAACCCTTTTTCCATGGCACTACTATTGAATATTGAAGAGCACACAAAAGATGATGTCCCACTAATGAGGACAAGTGTCACACCAATTGGAATGACGAGTCCAATAAAAAGGTAAAGGAAAAAGTTGAGTAACCCCTCGTGATGGTTGAGGCTAAAGATGAGGCCATGGACAATTGATTAGGGAGCTTCTAAGCACCTCACTATTGTTTTGGTTTGTTAATAATATTGTAGCTCTAGGACAGTGTTAATCTTTAAGTGTGGGTGGTTGGGTATGGAGTTTCTTTGTAAATAAGTAGTTAGTTTGATTTTGTATTTTTTAATTCAGATTTCTTGGCTTTTGTTTTCAGTTCTATTCCCCAGGAAAGTCTTATTGAACCGCGTAAAAAACATTTTCCTCTTAGGGTTTAGTCAATAGTTGTAGTAGTGATATTTCCCTATGATGGATGAATGACGGTCGTCTTAAGGGTGATTTCATCATTATGTTTGTGATTGTGTTAAGGTGTTCTTGATAGGCTACATGACTGCATGAGGCATGTTTGAAATGTGAAAAGCATGATTGAATGACTATATTTAAGACACATAGGCTCTTTTATTTGACTCAAGTTGAGTTATGCTTATATATGTACTCTTACAATTGCTTTGTTAAGAGTTTATAGAGATCCTTCTTGATTTAAGCATGTTCCATGTGTGGTAAGCTTTTGTTACATTCCATGTGCATATTGATGTCTAGAACTTGTCCAGCGTGTGTAAAGAGAAATGAAGAATGTGAGTTTAGGAAGTGATATAAGCGTTTTTTTGATAGCCTTATTTATACCTTGCATTATCTACCTCAATGTATGATCTTAGTTACCCTCTTTGAGACTTTAGCTTGTTCTTTGGCAGCCCCATATGAAACTTATTCCCAATTTTCAATAGACCATGAATTTGATCCCAAAAATCCTAAGTGTTTCATATTAAAAATTAAATAAAAACCAGAACTGGAAGATTGTAAAAAAGGAAGGAGTAAATGTAGAACTGCCAAATTAATAGTTATTGGAGAGAACAATCTTAAGTTGGAGTTTAATAACCAAAAAGAAAGAAAATAATTTGGGTAATAAATCAAAGATTTCCTACTATCATGATGTAGGTTAACATAAAGAAAGGGGGTAAACAAAGAGAATCGGGAAAAATAAAATGGTGTGAACTATGTTGTTAAAGAAGTTTCTAAGTGAAAATTGTGACGTATTAAAGCTCTTGGAAACATTAGTCACTATTTTTATCCAAATATAGTACCTACCTGCCCCTAGCCTACGTTACAACCTGAAAAGTCCTATTTGATCTAGAACTTCATATTCTTACATTAGTGGAGCATTACACTAAGGGCAAGCTTATTGTTCATCTCGTGTGCATAAGAATTATTTTGGGAGAGTGAGCGAAATTATATTCTTACACCTATTATTTTGATATATTGCTTACTTGTGAGTGATTATGGGTGACTCTTTTGTAGTGAGGGTGCATATTTAATGAAGGATAGATCATTTATAAGATTTCTTTATTGAGTAATATGCAAGAGTTTACTAAAAGTTGTAGAGTCGATTCTTGAGGCTAGGAGGTCTTGATAAAGTCACATGTTTGTTGATAATGATATTGTGATGTGCTTGGTGTGAAATATTCTAGCCATGTTAGTCGTTGTAGTCCATGCTTAAATTCCTTGTGCAAAGTCATTGACAGAGTCGTCTTTGGTGAGAATGCAAAGATTTGTTCGAGGACGAACAAGGCTTTAAGTGTGGCTGGTGATCATGGGCATCTTTATACGCCCAAATTCCAAATTTGTACTTATATTTTAGCTAAGTTCAAGAATAAAGTCTATTTTATTCGCATGTTTATTCGTTATTGTATTCATGAACTAACAAATGTGATTAATGTTGTGTAGGATGGAGTTGCACACGGATTGAGCTTAAATTTAAGAGGGAATGCATAGGAATTGAAGCTAAAGCCAATGGATGAATGGGAACTGATGAAAAATCAAGAAAATAGAAGTGAATGACGCAGACCTAGGATTAGCAAATCACACTCCTTTTCTACTATAAACAAGACACTAATGTGAGATTTTAATTATTCCTAATTTGTGAACAACACACGCACGGTTGGAGACATGATTTTTAAGATTCGTTTCTACTTTTTTTCATCTCTTTAAAGTATTTTGAAGACTCTAAACTTGTGAATCAAATTATGAGTGGCTAAATCCTATCTTTCTAGGGTTGTGGCTACGAATAATTGTGGAGTTATAATACTTTAGATGAAGTTTGGTTATCATTATGAGTTATTCTTATGTTCTCATTTACTTTATTTTGATGCTTGATCACCGTTGAAATACATATATCTCAGGAGAGGGACTGAGAGATAGAATGCAAACTATAAGGAGCGAGATCATTCTTCACTAAAAAAATTTGTTGATTTGCATCTAGGATAGGGATATACTTAGCTTGCCTCACTTGGCTAAGAAATGGGAAGATAACATAATGCTTCATAATTGATTCACCTATCCCTGCTCAATGATGTAGTTAGGTATCCAACTTTTGTATACTGTTAGAGGCCCGAGAGAGCATAATCATATTATTAACCTTGTAAGTCAATAACTTAATAACCCGGCAAAATCTAAGGTTGAAAACATTGTGCATGAATTCTCATAAAAGTCATAGCCCTAAAATTTTCCAACCTTGATTGCAACCATAGTTTGTACTGAAGTCATCATTACTTAGTTTTATTTATTTGTTAATTGAAATATTTTAGTTAAAACCGATATCAAACTCTTCTTGCACACTTGCACGTTATAATAGTTAAAAGTCAAATTAGATATTTACTAGTCAAATCAGTGGGACCAACTCTTGGTTTTGATGGAGTTTGCATATAATAATAATTATTGTTTGAGTATTCAGATGGCTCTGTTCGAGGTGTAATATGGCAGAAGGTATTGATCTCTGGTAGGCGGCTTTGATGCTTTTGAGGTTAGGCCTTGAGACACTGATTGTTGTGTGATCTCATGGATAAAGTCTGAGTGATCCAGGAGGGGCTCCGTACTGCTCAGAGTAGGCAGAAGAGCTATCCCGATTGGAGAGTGCAGGCATTAGAGTTTATGGTTGGAGATCATGTGTTTCTATGAGTGTCGCCCATAAAGGGCATGATGAGGTTCGGCAGGAAAGGCAAGCTTAAACCTAGGTTCATCGGGCCTTTTGAGACTTTAACGCATATTGGAGAGGTGGCTTATGAGTTAGCCTTACCTCAGCTCTTTCAGGTGTTAACTCTATTCTCAATGTCTCTATATTGAGACAGTATGTTCCGGATAAGTCTTACATGCTTCAGTGGAATATGGTTCAGCTTGATGAGTCATTGGCCTCTGAGAAGGATCCTGTGGCTATTCTAGATAGGCAGGTTTGGAAGTTAAGGTCTAAGAAGATTTCATCTGTTAAAGTTCAATGGAGGCATCATCAGATTGAGGAGGCTACTTAGGAGGCCGAGCTTAACATGTTGTATCCTCGCCTTTTCGAGCCTTTCGGTACTTTCCTAACTCTTAACTTTCGAGGACGAAAGTCCTTTTAGTAGTGGATGTTGTAATGGCCCTCGTAGTCATTTTCTTACTTTGATGTGTTTTTACTCATTTTACCCCTTTAGTTGAATTTTCCAATTTGGAGTTTTTGTGTTGAAAGAGTTGACTTTGGTGAACATTCTTGATAAATGGACTTGAATAAGATTTACATTAGCACTGTAAGCCCCAGAGTGTTGAGTTTGGTCTATTAGGATCTTTGGTTCGGATCTTGTAGTTGTTGGGTTGATTTTGGGATGCTTGGTTGTTTGCTTAGTGTAGACTTCTGTCAATATTTCATTGAGACGACTCTATTGGTTGGTTCATCAATTCTGTTGAGTCCGGAATAACATTTCTGGTTGGGTAGCATGCTCGGATTGCATTCACTTGACTCAAAATAAATCTCGGATGTCTGTTCGAAGACTTAAGATTTGTCCCAAACTGATGATGCAGCCACTCCCGCCGGCCTTGGCTCACTTTGGCAGAGCCATCTCTGCGGTGAGCAAAGTGCTTCGGCGAAAGCTGGTGACTCAACAGGAAGCCGCAGCTATGGAGCCTTTGGCTTCTCCTGTGAGACCGCTAGTGTGGTGCCTTGCTGCTCCTGCTGTTATTATTTTGGAATCTGAATTCTCTATGAAGCCATTTTGATGATTTTGTTGTTCACAAGTAGTTTAGTGCAGGACAGCTCTGAAGTTGGAGGTATTATTACTACATTGAGTTTTCAATTTGACATATTGCATTTCTTTTGGGATTGAGGTCACAGCCAATGTAACTAACTTGAAATTCACCTTTAGCGGCTTATCTCACGTTTCATGCAAGAAAAAAGCAAGAAAGAAGAGAAAAAGTGGGTGGGGAGGACTAGATTTCCAGTAACCCCCACGGTTACGACGAATTATTAATGCAGTTGAGAAAGACTACATTATTAAACTATTAGAATCAATAAATTACATTATGTGGGGCTTTAATCCCCAACCCAGGCCAAGACACTGGTAGTTCTAAAGAGATTGATATATGGCATTTTCATCTCCGCCACTTAAGGTTCTGGATTTGTATTCATATGTTCTGCTCATTAACTTGATGCAGAGAATACATAAACGATCAGCTTTACTGATAGCTCTAATGATCATTCGAATGACATCAAGATCCATGAAGGAAAGGAATCTGAGCCAGAGCTGTAGGGAGTGAGATGTCGAGATTATGTACTGCAAGATACGTAACAATACCGGCAGCATAACCAGCAAAAGCAAACCCACTAACCTGCAGAGATAAGAGTGACAAATATTGAAGCAGAAATGTTCAAAGTGGTGCATCAAAATAGCAGTCAGCAGCATATGTACCTTTCTCAGATACCAAAAGAAGTCGACTTTTTCCATTCCCATAAATGCTACTCCAGCTGCTGAACCGATTACTAGCATGGATCCGCCAGTACCGGCACAAAATGCTATTAGCTGCCAGAATTCAGAATCTTGGGGAAAGGAAGATAGGTCATACATTCCCATGGTGGCTGCAACCAGAGGAACATTGTCTATGATTGCTGACACAACCCCGATTGAGCTTGCAATGAGTTCAGTACTTGGTATATGGGCATCAAGGTAATTTGCCAATTCTCGCAGAATACCTGCTGCTTCCAGGCTATGGAAAAGATGTTAATATGCCAGAACGACTAGTCATGTTATGCTATTTAATTCAGATGGGCATGGATGATGGTTGATAGTACACAATGCATGAGCTAAACAGAGTAATGGATCCTACAACCATCGTACCCGCAAAAGTAAAATAAGAACCACTTCCCATTTCCCCCATTGATTTCACTTATAGTGGTTACACTGTTAATCAAGACTAAGAAATGATATAATGCCAAATGATCTGGATGACAAATTTTTGAACAGAGTTAATTCTCAGCATCTGGTTTAGAATGATTTTAGGGTTATGATGTATGAATCTATGCTGTCAAGAAATGAGCTCTGCATGCACTTTTTGATTGCCATGCTGCTGTAAGTATTATAAAACCCAAAGGATTCTGCAATACCTGCTAACGGACAATAGGATTCCAAGGAAGAAAAGAGCTCCTTGAGTGTCAATGCGTGATAAAGCCTGTGGTACTTTCAACCGCTGTCTTTCAGATTCTCCATAGTGAATTGCATCTGTGATTATCCAAAGAACTCCCAGTCCAAGCAGCATACCCATGTACGGTGGTAGACCAGTCAAGGCCTTGAAAACTGGTACAAACACTAAAGCCCCAAGTCCTACTGCAAAAACTAGCTGTCCTCGAGGAGCCATCTGTTCGGATGCCAGAACCTCAGCGGAATTTTGTCCTTTCCCATTCACTTCACTGAACACAAATAATTTCTAATATAGTTTCATCCCACTCTAATTTCTTGAAATATTTCCGAAATTCAAGAAGCTCATCAGGTCTATGCTAGAAATATACCTTGTAAGGGACAGCAGAGCCAAAGGAACAGCTAGAGAAACTACTGATGGTAAAAATAAACCCTGCGAAAAGAAAAGGTGCATTGCACCTGTTACCAGAACTGGGATAGAGACTTCAGTTGGCAACTGAAGTAAAGAGTTCTTAAGTAAAGACTATTATCCAGGTTTAGACATGATCTGGCAGGTACTAATTTACCAAATATAACCAAGTGAAAAGTGTTCTTTTAAATGAATATGCACGGTGGATAGAACCAGTGGCGGCACTGAAATAAACCATCCTCCATAACAGAAAAGTTGCATATTTCTTTCCATCATCCGTACTTGATTCCATGATAAGTGCAGTTCGAGAGAATGCAGACTGAGCTGTAAGTTTCTTTCATTCATTTCAGCACTACCTTCATCCATATGTATATTCATTTAAACTTAAATATGAATTCCTCAATATAGAATGCGGTTATAGTTTCCATGTAAGCCAATGCAAGCATGTTTTCAGGCAGCGTGTACCGTTCAAAATGGCATTAACAATGCTACTAATATTATTGCATTGTCGACCAATCATCTTTAAATATTGGAAGCTATACCAAATAACAACCGTCCAGTGCTTATTTGATAATAATTCTCTCCCTTCCTCCCTAAAGATTGTTTCCTTCATTATAACACAAGGAAAGATGTACATGTATAAACAAATAGAAACAGTGAGATAGAAAATTTCAAAAACCTTCATCGTCGGTAACGTGGATATTTGGCCATGTATCCAGAGCATTGTAGTTGTAACATCACCTATGGGAGTCCAGGCTCCACCAGCATTTGCTGCTATAACAACAACAGCGCCAAGAAGCCTGGGAACAAATAATTAACAGATTATATACTTTACAATAAATACAACAGAGCCTTCAGAAAAAGGATACCCAGCAAGAAACAGGTAGTCTAGGAGCAAGACAAAGTAATGTATTTTTTTTTATGACCATGGTGTCCGGGCCAACTTTCGCGCACCTCGACAAATTGCACGGGATACGTGCCATCTCCTGCCAGCATTCACCAAGGCTAGGACAGATAAGAAGAATCACCTAGAGTTTTTGTGTCCGCTGGGATTTGAACCTGAGACCTCATGGCTCTCAACCACTTCACTGGTCACTAAGCCACACCCTTGGGTGCACAAAGTAATTAGAAATTGTCAATATTTATCTCAGGAGAAGTTTCTCAGGCCTATCCCTGAATTAAGTTTTACAGTATAAAGGGCAGGGAGTCGGGAGATCCACAATCTTCACACTCTGAAGATTGTTAATCTGAAAACCAGATTCAACTGTTAAGGCTGAACAAACAAAAGCTAGAAATGGTTCAGAATTCTGGGAAATTACTCAAAATGAATAATGTAGACTGAGATACATGAGAGTCTAGTCTATACTTGCACAGAAACACAAACGTGATTTATTTGCTAACAGAATAAGCGTTAAGTTCTAGAAGACACTTACCGATATAGCTGCGGTGAAGCTACTTAATGCTTTTAAACATAGCATCACCGTACAAGTGATACAACCATTCACTGCCTTATTAAATTATAAATTTAACTGAAAAATTCTCATAAAAAAATTTCCGACAATTGTAATACAAGAACCTTGAGCTACTTCAAAGTTGCATCCTGAGAGCATCTGGGCTTTTCATTCCTCTTATAGACATCTAACTTTTTTTTTTTGATAATGTATAGACATCTAACTTGCTTACACATGTACGTCCCTAGTTCTTTCCGATCTTCTCTCTAATTCGAATATCAATACCGCTTGAGACTTATGGAAATCAAGATTTATGTTCCAAGATCAAATAAGAACTTTCGACCAAATATGAGAGCAAATCATAATATCTTTGCTCCTACTAGAAGATCGAACGGATGAGGCTCAAAGCAGCTGACACTTACTTTCGGTATTCTGAAGGTGGTGCCAGTTTCCTCAGTAAGGAGACCATCACAATTGTAGAAGTCAGATTGTCAAGGATGGAACTGAGGAAGAAAGTCACAAAACCTACCTGAAATTACCATTACATTAGAAAGTTAATGACAATTGAAGGAAACAAGCAGCAACCAAAAATGTTGAAGCAGTCTCGACTCTCAGGTAAATCATTTTATATTTTTTGAACGAAAGGCTACTATTGTAAATCATATTATGGACTCATTGTTTTCATGTGTAACCACCTTCTGTCTATAATTCATCTATGTATGTCATGTCCTTCATCTAGTGGGGATAATTATACCTCCACCATCTGCTGCACATTATACGATCCTACAATATCTAGGAGCAAAATCAAATTATTCAAAATAGTCACAACGTAGACTACTAAGGATAATCAGCTAAAAGCAAACCCTCTTTGATATAACTATGCATCTGCATATCTAGTAAAGAATATACAGCTACTTTGAGAAATTGTCAATTCATAAAATAAATGAATGTAAGATGCAATGTGCCCTAGCATGGACAATTCCTGCCTAAGAACATGCTTTCGCAAAAACCATTATCATTGAAAGGACATTAGAAGCAAAATATATGTGAAATACGTACAACAAAGACTATTAAGAGCCATCAATTAATAGCAACCCCTCTTCGACAGAACTGTGAATCTCTCCATTGAAGAAAAAATGAGCAGTTCTTACTTCAAGAAATTGTCAATTCCTAAGAGATGACTTTTCCAACAGAAGAAAATGTTAGATGCGTTGCATTCTAGCATGCATTTCACAAAAGAGTACTACAGCTGAATATGTTGGAATGAAACATGGGGCTCAATAGATTGCTAAATCGGTAGGTAAGTGGTCCTTCCATTATTATCCACTCGTATTAGTCCTTACTCTGACATTCTAAGATTTACGAGGACTCTTTTAAATTTATCATATTATTTTGAAGAGTATATATGCATTTTCAATCAAGTAACGTATTTCATGCAAAATCAGACCACTATCTGTTTTTGTTAGACCAAAAGCAAGATATTACAGAATTATCTATATTCAGATAGAAAAACAAATAACTGCTTAACTAAACAGAATCGAGAGTAATTTGAAACAGGAAAGATTATTGAATCACTAACCACCCAAAGCAGAGTTATTGGCTTGCGAGTAGTGATGTTATCTGTAACCAGCTTAAATCCCTGATGAGCATCAACTATCTCAACGATGGTCATCGCACCAAGCAAAAAGAACACTATTTCACTAACTTCAGCAGTTGCATGAGACAACTGGGAAAGAGCTATGTCATTTGAAGGGGCCTGCCAAGGACATAAAAGACTGTAAAACACCACTTGAATGGAAATTAAAAATCCCTCTTGGCTCTAAATTCTATTATTCTTAACAAGAAAACCATCCTAGAGCTTGTTTCAATGGCCGTTCAATATCCAAGTATTATCTTATTTCATGTATGTTCGCAAAATTCTTGAATTTTACTTCTCTCTTCCTCTCCAACGGCTCTCTCTCCAAAACCCAACGGATTTCTCTCTCTCTCTCCGTCGGCGCCGGCGAAACCGAGAGACACCAGCGCGGCTCCGACCAGGCAGCAGCCCCGACGAGACTGCTCCGTTCCCTCCCCCTCTTTCTCTTTCTCTTTCCCTCTTCTTCGTTCTCCTTCTCCGTCTCCTCGTTCTCTTCGTCTGTCCAGCAGCCGACGAGGACTATCAGCAACCGCCGGACAGCAGCAGCAGCCGGCGACAACCCACGACAGCAGCAGCTCCGGTCAACAGCAACCAGCGAGACGCAGCTCTGACTCCGGCGAGCTACCAGCCAAACAACAGCGCACCAGCAGAGCGACTGTTTGTCGCCGGAGACCAACCAGATCTGGCCGGAAAC
>JAJOOH010004995.1:0-14516 GCA_029582605.1 Solanum gracilifrons
TATCCCATATATTTATAACACCAGAGACATCAGAAGCAAGTAACCTGTTGAAGCAAGCATATCACTATTCATTAGGGCCTAGAACAAAATATGGAAGTAATGGAACTACAAACCTTAAACTCCATTTTATAATTATAATGAAATCAGAAAAGATAAACTATAAACATGTTACAAAAATATAATTTAAGGTTGCAACTTATAAAAAATTATGTAGAATAAACACAAAAATGATTATTTAGAAAACTTAGTCTAACAAGATATGTGACAATTGATATTGGATGGAGGGAGAATAGGTTTTCTCTCTAGGGACACGTTAGGTGCCTGTAACTTGCACACCTCCCCGATGGCACGGGAACGACCGAAGAAAACCACCAACAAATTGCCAGCAACAAATGGAAAATGTCAGCAGAAGGAGCACCCAGTGACACAGGATCCTGGTATGGGCAAGTTGAAATAAACCATGAAGAATCAGGATAAATTTGATGACGAAGAGCTTCAATGGCCATATTTACCAAGTAGCAGCACAATATGGAAAACATCATGTAATGACCCTAAAGGTCATATTTGGAAATTTTCAGAAAATTACCATTTAACCCCTCCCGATAGTGAACCCGGTTTTTGGGTCGTGACACGTCACCATCTCTAATTGTGAACAAGGTGCAAGTACAAAACAGATAGATGACCCTACTACCACACCAGTGAATTTGACGGGATCAACCAATGGAATAGTACCAATGGAGCCAACCTAGGTCTCTTCACCCCCTAAGGTTGACCCGAAACCTGACGAGACTGTGAAACTATGGGGATACTACATGAGATGCTAATGAGGGGACTTGGGCTGGTTTGGTAGTGGGCAACAAACTTGCTTCAAAAGGTATGAATCTCTCATACGTTTCACCAGTGATCGAAGAAGCTGGAATCATAGTCCATCTACTGAAGGAGGATCTTGAAGGTGGGAATCAGCAACGGGACAAAGATCTCATACTATATGTGGTAGGTAATACACCAACAATTGGATCAGTAGAAAAGTTAATTGCTATGCAGTGGAACTTTGTGTCGATAAGGTATTGTACAACACTGATGGCTATTTTGTGATTCATTTTAGTAGTACCAAAGGGGATGAGGTCATTTTCTCTGGACCTTACACACTGAATAATAAACCAATGATCATAAAGGCCTGGACAGTTGAGTTTGACTTCATTGAGGAGGTCTTAAAGGCCATTCCTCTGTGGGTGAAGCTTCCTAATCTTCCCCTAAACGGCTGGAGCAAGGAGGCACTTAGCAGGATAGGGAGTGGCTTGGGGAGGCCACTTTGTGAAGATGAAAGTACAATTAAGGCTGAGAGGATCTCTTATGCCCGGATGCTAGTTGAGAAGGATGTAACTAGGACTTTGCCCAGCTCTATTAATGTGGGTGATCCTACTGGGAAGGAAGTGGATCAAACTGTGCTTTATGATTGGAGGCCACTGCACTGTCCAATATGCTGCCAAATAGGCCACTCTTGCCCTGCATTGAGAATGAAACAAGATGCTGCGCAGGCTGCAGACCAATAGGAAAAAAAGTAAGGGATCCAATAGAAGCAGGAATGAAAGGTGAACAGGGTTTTAGATCCTAGCACAGATGATAATATTGATACCCAGGTAAGACTTAAGAGTCGGTTGCTTACTGATGGAACTTATAGTAGTATAGTAACTGCTAATACATCTATCTCTACTGAAGTACTTGAAGGGGGCAAACAGTGAAAGGCAAATCAACTGCTAAGCAAGTGGTGTTCCACAGTGACAGGGAATGGGGAGCCCAAATGCTTTCATTGTCCTTGGTGATACTCGTACTTCTACTTCCCAAGCCAGACTGGAGTTAAGGTGGAATGATGAAGCACCTGAACCCCCCCCCCTCTCTTTCCATTACATTAACAAAGGTGCTTGGAATGGAATGTCAGGGGTATCAATAAAGTATAAGCATAGTGGTTCACTAGCTTTTGCAAGTCGCATAAGGTAGTTCTTATTGATGTTATAGAGAATAGAGTTTAAAGAGCCTAAGGCTCAGAAAATTATAAAGAAACTAGTAGGTAACTGGTGAACTGGTGTTGGGTGGCTAACTACCAAGAGGGAAGGGGGGGGGGAGATTTGGGTGTTGCGGAACTAGGCTGTGGTTGATTTCAGAATGACAGAGATACATACACAGTTTATACATGGACAGTTGACTTTACTCCACAATCAAACTAGTTTTAGCTACAATATTGTATATGGTCTTCAAGCTAGTTCAAGATAGTAAAGCTCTTTGGGAGGATCTAAAGGGGCTTATCAATGGCTCAACAAAACCAAGATTGATCATGGGAGATTGCTGCACTGTACAAGATAGGGAGGTTAAAGACTTTAAAGAGTTTGTCCAAGATACTGGTCTAGTAGAATTGAAGACTGTTGGCACTGGATACATGAAGACAAGAGAGCAACTAGTTGATTCATTTACAAAGGGCATTGAATGGAACTCGAGTTAATTATCTTTGTAACAAGCTAGGCATGATACTCCAGCTTGAGAGGTGCTAAAGAATACATCTAGACACCCTATAATGAATGTAGACACCCATTAGTATAATGTACAGAGCCTACATATAGGGATTCATAGAATTTTCTTTTGATTTCTTTCCTTAATTAGAGTTCAATGTATATGTATGTGTACCTCTCACATTATGGAATAGACAATTTGGAAATTACTCCATTACCTTGTTCAGTAACAGTATCTAACTGTAGCATTACAACAAGATCTTGTCAGCATTGGGCAAACAAATGACTTTTCAACATGACGTGCCATCGTGATTTTAAGATCTGAAGTGTTAATTCAGTAACATATTAACTAGAGTGATATAATTGCTAAAAGAAGGCTGTTTGGCTGACCTTGAGTCATCATGGGAACAAAATGCTACATCAGAGAAACCTTTATGAGCATTATATCCATGAACAGAGATAGTATGCCTTTTCCGTAACACCTACATAAATAATAACAAAAGGTAAAACAACAACAATTCGCCTCAAATCACTTTGAGTTAACTACTTTATCTGCATTTTTGGGCTTTGTGGATGATATGACTTAGATAACTATGACAGTTGAAGCAACTCTACATTTTCTCTTGAAGAACAGAATGTAATTGTTTGAAACTCTAGTGAGACAGAAGATGGTACTTACTTCAACCGGTTCTGAAGATACATAACCAATGTCAAATATACATACATCTGAACTTTTCATAGATGTGCAAGCAACCTGATTTTGAGAACATAAGACGTGTCAAATCTAAAGTCCAACTAAAAGACATATACTTCAGATAGAACAAGATCTAAACTAATCAACTTGAGAGAAGACAAACAGACCTTAAAGCGAAAGTTTCCTACTAGGTACACATTTTATGTGGTGCAAAGTTCGACAAAACTGATAAGTTAAAACTAACGCTTCACTCGTCTGCACTTAATAAAGGTCTTAATCATTCAGATCTTAGTCATTAAGTTTGTTTATTTTATTGGTCAACTCTTAATCATTAAGTGCATTTGTTTTTTAAAATTTAACAACCATATAATGGGTCGGAGAAGATCTGAATGATTTAGATCTATAACAAAGTCAGTCTCTTTTGTTTCCATTAAGATTAAGACGTTTGAATTTGAATGCACATCTAAATGATTAAGATGTTGTCTCTAGATCTAAACATTTAATGATTAAGATTGTTTCTTTTTCAACATTTGAATGTCTAATATCATGAGTGTCTAGATGATACCTTTTATCCCAACACAATGTTCACGACTTAGTAAGGCATAATGTTTATGAATCACAAGAATGGCATTAAGAACTAAATCTCGTGTCAAGCACGAAGGCCAGGATGTGGCGGATAATATCCCATGACTATATTATGCCTACGCGACCAGGTCCGAACACACAGATAGTATTCCATCTCTATATGACGGATAGTATCCCAAATGGTTAAAGAAGAAAATGATGACATCCCAAAAGCTAAGGTATAAAAGTAAGATTAATGATAAAAAATATGCATAATGAACCTAAAAGGTGGCTTCCAGTTATCATATGCTTTAATTTCCTACTTCATGTACTTTCTTTATGCATATTGCCTACCGTATGTCATTATGTCTGCTTTATGTATGAGTACTATTTCATATGTACTCACATCCCATTTGTTGGGGGCATTGCATTTCACAATGTAGGTTCTAATGTTCATATTAAATTTATTTGTGAATGTGTGTGAATATATGACGGAAGCATTGTGATTTTAATGTGGATAGAAGTCTTGTTGATTATTACGAAACACATGTTACATGAATATATTTTAAATGGTACTTGCATTTTAAATATCATGTCTTAAGTAGAAAATTTGAAATATAAGTTGCACGGGCACATGGCTGACATATTACAGATTATTATATTACTTAGCTTATACTCTAACTATTAGGCTTAGATTTTATAGAATTTCAAGTATTTTTTTTTTTGAGAATTGGTAAACAATAGAATTTCAACCTTTTTGCTTTTTTTTTTTATTCTGGTGTATTTCATTACAGAAAGATCACAACGAAGGATGCAAATAGCATACATGTACATGGTGAGAATATTGTGGAGGTAATTGATCATGCATAACCAAATCAGAAAAAAGTTAACATTAGTTGTTTGCCGCTACTTCAAAAGACCTGGCAGAGCTATATGTGGAATTGAAAGTGCAGTGTGTAAAGCATCATTTAAGTGTGGTTCAACTCTTGGTCACCAAGGTAAAAGTTATAGGACATCACATTTGCAGTGCCGTAAAGATAAATGTCCAATGCTTAAAGTTCATGATTCATGTCAAATGATTAATCAAAGAAGGTAAAATGTAGTCTAGAAAAATTGATTAGTGGACACAACGTGGAATGCTTGTTGGAGCTATCATAAGCATAATTTGTCGTATTCTTTTGTTGAATATGATGGAATTAAGGCTTGGGCGAATTATATAAGTCCAGATGTTATGATTCCTTCTAGGAACACTTCTGTTGCAAATGTCAAGAAAGTGTATATAGAGAGAAAGAGAAATTGAAACAAACCTTAGCTAAAATTTCTAATAGGATATATTTGACTTTTGATTGTTGGACATCATCTAATTCCGAGGGATATATTTGTTTAACTGCCCAATTTGTTGATAAAAATTGAAGTTTGATTTGTAAAATTCTAAATTTACATATGTATCCACCTCAGACTGGAGTTGAATTGGCTGCTATACTATATAGGACTGTTTGAAAGAATGAAGGTTAGATAAGAAGGTATATTCAATAAATTTGGATAATGCCACTGTCAATGACACCTTGCAAAATATTTAAAAGGGACATCTTAGATTGCAAAAGAGCTTGTTATGTGATTGCAAAAGAAGTGTTTACTCAAGGATTTGGATAATGCCACTGTCAATGACTTGCAAAATATTTAAAAGGGACATCTTAGATTGCAAAAGAGCTTGTTATGTGATTGCAAAAGAAGTGTTAACTCAAGGAATTTGACCTCAAAGAGCTTGGGAAATTAAAGTATTTTTTGGGAATCGAAGTGGCACACTCAAACAAGGAATCTTTATTTCCCAACAAAACTATGTGCTTGATTTGCTGAAAGAAACAGGAAAATTAGGGTGTAAGCCAATGGCTACACCAATTGAATATAATCATAGATTGTGCAATGCTCCAGAAGATTATGTGGTAGATAAAGGCTTGTTAGCCAATTTATGCATGGTCCTAGAGAAATGCATCTTCAAGCTGTCAACCGGATTCTACAATATCTTAAAGGAAGTCCAGGAAAATGAATATTATTCAAAAGAGGTGGAGACATGAATTTAGAGGCTTATACAGATGCGGACTATGCTGGTTCATTAGTAGATCAAAGGTCAAGTTCTAGATATTGCACTTTCTTAGGAGGAAATTTGATGACGTGGAGGAGTAGAAAACAAAATGTAGTAGCTAGATCAAGTGCAGAATCCGAGTTTAGATTTATGGCTATGGGAGTTTGTGAGTTGTTATGATTAAAGATAATCCTTGATGATTTGAAGATAAGATGGGAAGGACATATGAGACTATATTGTGACAATAAATCAATAATAAGTATAGCTCATAATCCTGTACAACATGATCGCACTAAGCATATTGAGGTAGATAGACATTTCATTAAGGAGAAATTAGATAAAGGACTCATTTGTACGCCATTTATATCTACAAAAGATCAGGTGGCTGATGTTTTAACAAAAGGACTGCCAAACAATATGTTTCAAGATGTAATAAGCAAGCAAGGAATGGAAGATATCCATTCACCCACTTGAGGGGGAGTGTTGGCTGATAGAGGATTTCCAAGAAGATTTTCTTCTTATCAAGGTATGATCCTCTAAGAGATCTAGGATAATTAGAATATCATATCTCTGATCCTTTCTCTTAATGTAAAATAATTTTGTATAATCCCGATTTCATGGGATTTAGGTGATTCTATTCCACAATCTCTTATGTATCTATAAAGCCATATATATGATATAGAAACATGTGAATGAAATTATCCAACAATCTTATTCCAAAATGATACATTGTGTTGTGATTGTGTATTATGCGCTTACTGAATTCTGGTTGTCTGCCCATATTTTGTATATTGGAACTAGCCGATGATCTTACTAGTACACTATTGATGTGTGCTGATACTGTATTTTCTCTCTTTGTTGAGTACAGGGCATCTTCAGGTGGCTGCTTCATGACCTCAACTGTGAAACCATCGAAATTTGAATCCAAGGGTGAGCCACTTCCTCCGGGATGCTATGGATTCCTCTAATCCTCTGAGTCCATTATTCGGACTCAAACATTCTAGACTTATGTTTTTGTTTTGTTCAAGGTTGCATCCCCTATCCTAGACTGTGAGATGTTTTGGTACTATGACTTTCAGGTTCTAGGGAGTTTTATTTTGCATTTGGATTTCTCGTTAAATTTGAGTGTATGGGAACTCGATCTCTTTAATTATTAAAAGACTATTTCCTTACTGTTTTATATCATGACCTAGTTCGTAATTGGTTGTTGGTTAAACATTGGGTTGGTAGTTGGTTCTCCCACCAGGAGTTAGTGTGAGTGTCACTCACGATGTCGTGACACTGGTCCTTCAACAACTTCACCAAATTTGCTTATACTCTTACCAACTTACATGAAAACCAATTCATGATCTTTAAGTTATCATAATATAGAAAGACTAACTTTTTTCATTGCATAAGATCTTGCGGTGGAAATTGTTCAAACCTCATCTTGATTGGAAACATTCCATCGAACAACATCAAGTTGTTGACCAGTAGAAATGTGCAGCAACTGCTTTGTTTCATCTTCTTTTGAACCTATATGAAGTTTTCAAGTTCCAAAACATTGTATAAGAAGTAGCTCAACAATAAACTACATCAAAAGGCAAAGCATGTAGGACTTGTCTAGTTTGGTCTTTCAATAGTCCAAGATCATATCATGGAAGGCAGGTTGGTTAAGGGAAAAGATTAGTCCAGTTTCATTAGCCAACTCTAGATGGTTGGGGCTGAGTTAAGTTTCAAAAGATCTTCCCATAGTTGGAATACCGGAGTTAAGTAAGTTTTAGCAGGAATACCTACCCCATGGTAACATGCTTATGTAAATAGGCGATTCTACAGTAAGTGGCTTTAGCTATTATTAGAGGATAAGTATAGTTTTAAGAATTTTGATACCAATTGAAAAGTATTATCTCATGGATAATTGCAAGGGATATTATGTTTCTTCCTAAGGATATAATCAGAATGATTATACAGCAAATTCTCGTGAACAAACACTTAGGAAAAATGACGCATGATGACGAAACTTATACCCCTTACCATTACAATAAAGGCTCTCGTAGTCATGCACAGTTAAGCAACCTGATTGAGTCACTGATGCTAGATATATTCCCTGCCAAAAATGAAGATGCAGTTAAATTTGAAGAATTGAAGAACAGACCGAGAAACTTAAACTAAGAGAAGGGACCGGGGGAAATAATAAGGTAATCCTGAACCAAGTGCAAATGATAAGTTTTTTTCTTTTTGATAAGGCAAGATTTTACTAAATAACAGTAACAAAGAGGTACTGCAGCAAAATACAAAGAGCTAGACTTGATCACATTAAATCCCTATAAAATTTAACAAGTATAGCATATCCTGAAAATTAAAAATAGAGTTTCCATTCTTCCAGTAATACATATTTTGAGTGCATCTATATTTCACTAATTGAGTTGCTCCTTTTTGCCATCAAAACATCTCCTATTCCTCTAAATCCAGTTTGTCCATGCTATGCATGACGAAATGGTCAACCAGATATTCTTCTGAAATTTCCCTGCCACACAAACAGACTTCCAGCATCCTAACAGACTTCTGAAATTTTCAGGAATAGCGCATTGCACACCGAAAATTCCCATAAACAAGGTCCAAATCTGCCAGGTGTAATTATAGTGCAGAAAAAGAAGATTAACAGATTCACAAGAGTGTTCACATTGATAGAATCTGCTACAAAGTTTAGAGCCTCTTTTCCTCAAATTCTCCTGTGAAAAACATGCATCATGAACCACCACCCAATCAAAACAAGCCTTTTTAGTTGGTGCAGAGCTCTTCCAAATCAACCTCCAAGGCCACATAGATCCCAATTCAGTGTCTTGCTAAAGGAGTTCTCTATAATAAGAGTTGACAGAAAAGCTCCTTCCTAACTAGGATTCCAACGCAATACATCTTCCCTCCCTGATTTATCATTACTGAATACATTTTTGCAAAAATAGGTCCCACTTTATGCATTTTGAATAATTGAAATTCCTCCTGAACTGAAAATTCCAGCCATCTTCATTAAAGACATCAGTCATTAGCACATCTGTGTTATTCGCTGTACTGTGAAGGCAAGGAAATCGCTCTTTCAGCAGTTCGGTACCATTTTATTTCCCTTCCACAGTCTAACTTTCTTCCCATTACCAACTACAATGCTGACATTCTTGATGAATTCTCCTCAGAAACTATCCGTTTTCACACAGCTACTCTGTAAGGTGTATTCACAGCCTTAGGAGCCCAAAACCCTTCCACCACAGATTTCCAAGGGGATACCTTTCCAGCGTTGAGTCTCCACACCATTTTCATGGCAAACTTCGGTTATGAACTTTTAAATTCCTAACTCCTAAACCCCCGTCTTCCTTGTGTCTAACTATTGTATTCCACTTAACCAAATGAAACTTCTTGTTCTAAGCACTATCCTCCCACAGAAAGATTTCCTTATCTTGTCAATCTTCTTCTCTATTCTGGCAGGAATAGTAGCAAGGACTTCAGGTATGTTGGAATACCATTTAACACGCTATTAACTGGAATTAGCCTTCCTCCAAAAGAATGCTATTGTTGCTTCTGAGGAGTAAAGCATCTCCCAGTATAATAGGAATCTTCATGGGAAAAGGCATCTGGAGTGTTGCTCAAGGAGCAAAGGAATAAAATAGAATAAAAGTTCTGACTGAGATTATTCGGTTCCTATTGCTTATTATTAAAGAAGGGAAGGACAATGGTTAAGAAAAACTCTCTGAAGACAATACACAGAAATCTGTATTTGGAAGATAAAAAGGTAATGAATAGTCTCTAAAAAGCAAACAGATGGTGTGTGGGATTTGCGGTAAGGATAATGGACCTTCAAGGGCACGCACAAACATAGTTGAGTGACTTATTTATGAAGAGTCCTGACGTCCAAGTGGCTTTTCTCATACTCAGCAATCTCGGTAGAGTTCGGCATGTTCTGGAGACAGCTATAGATGAAAACCCAAAGATCCATTTTTTGGTATTCCTACCATTCCTTATAAAATCAATAAAACTAACTAAGCTATTAAATAACTAGCATAAAACTACTCAGATCTCTAACTCTAAGCAGAAATACACATTTTATGTTGATCTAACACCTACACTTAAAGGCAAGTTCTACAGAGTGGTCGTTAGACCAGCTATGTTGTATGGTGCGGAGTGTTGGCTAGTCAAGAACTCTCACATTCAGAAGATGCCACATGAAAGTGGCAGAGATGAGGATGTTGTGATGCATGTTTGGATATACCAGGAGAGATAGAATTAAAAAATGAGGATATCCGAGATGAGGTAGGGTGACTTTAGTGGAGGACAAGATGCGGGAAGCGAGGTTGAGATGGTTTGGGTAAGTGATAAAGAGAGACACGGATGCCCCAGTGTGGAGGTGTGAGAGGTTGGTTATGGATGGATTCAGGAGAGGTAGAGGTAGACCAAAGAAAAATTAAGGAGAAGTGATTACACAGGACATGGCACAGTTGCAGTTTACCGAGGACGTGACCTTAGATAAGAAGGTGTGAGGACATGAATTAAGGTAGAAGGTTAGTATGTAGGAGTATGTCCCTACTAGTAGGTAGGAGTGTTTTGTCTTGTGCCCTTACTAGTAATCGTAGGATTACTCTTATAGTTTCTTGTTCATCGATTTCCGTGACTATTTATTATTTCGTGTAGACTGTTTGTAGTATTATTTTGTTATAGTACTACTAGGTTAGTAATTGTTGTTTTTGTCACTATATAATGTATTTTGTACTTCCATTATGTCTTTTCCTACACTGTCTTTGATTGAGTCGGGGTCTATTGGAAACAACCTCTCTATATCACCTCTGAGGTAGAGTAAGGTCTGCATACACACTACCTTCTCCAGGCCCAATTGTGTTAGACTACATTGGGTAGTTGTTGTTGTTGTTGTTGTAAGGTATGAAGAAGTGCATTATGAAAGCCTATATTACTTCCATTTAGCCAACAGAATGTTATTTCTTGAAGAACTTCCAGATTACATTATGTTTTATAGTAGCTTCACTTCTAAGCAAGACTGGCATCTAATCTAGTCCCACAAAATAGAAGCAATGAACAAACTGTTCTTTCAACCATCTGATAATGCAGTTATAGGTCAATATGCAATTGCCTATGGAAGCTGGAAAAATATAGCAGCCAATTTTTCCAAATAGAAGAACACAACAAACTTGTTAAAGAAAGAAATCTGACCAAAAAAAAAAGGATAAAGAAAGAAATAGCAAATGCTTCAGATCAAGTTCCAGAGATTAGTAATCCAGCAGTTACCTTTTTATCAAAATCCAAGGCCGAGATACCCTCTCTGAAAACAAAAGACATGAAATCAAGAGAGGACTCATCGACAAGACAAAACTCGGACACCAGTAATAATTCAGTTGCTTCCAATCAACAACCAAATAAATTGAAACAAATTAAAAGACCCCAATACCCGCCTAACGGATTTTGACTATAATTAGCACCATCAACTCCACCAAGAAACCAGTTCACCTGAAATGAACCTCACATAAGAATAAATGAGGAGGAACAAATTATAGATATATTACCAAAAAAAAAAACCGTCACACGTCTAAATTGCTACTGTGATGCAAAGTTTCCCTTCAAAATCAAGGAAAATGGTGTAAAACATAAACCTAATCAAAACTAACAAAATTTAGTTCCTACAAGAGAAAATGATGTTACATTTCTCAATTGGAAACAGAAAGGCATAGATTAGTAGTACATGTGTTTGACAAGGCGCTCCATGGATGTGATAAGTATGAGGTAATACCATAACCTTCAAATTCAAATATAAAAGAAAGGAAATTACAACACAATTGAGCAACCAAAGTGAAAATTGAAAATGAAAATGTACATAAACGCATAATTTTTACCTCTGAATAAGATTGCATGAGTAACCCAGAAACATCATGCTGGTACTTTCGATCAAATTTTCCGTTCAATTCGAGTAGACTTCTCTTCCATTGTGACCTAAAATCAAGTGAATTATACCTTTTTGTATTCACCAATGTAAAGAGTAAGAGAAAAGTGGTTACCTCTTAGTGGGTTTAGGGTTTATGGGAGAGGGATCCAAATATTTGTCCATGCCCTGTACTGTATCCCTAATATTGTTCAGTTTAGAAGAGATGATGATATGCAATAGTTTCAAAATAGAGAGGATTTTCCCGCCAAGGAAATTTATTTTGTGTCCTCATTTCTTCCCCGGCTGTGAAGGGAGTTGTTTTAAGTCTAATTTTGGATAGGTGACTAGTGGGTAGGGGTGTTTATCCGTCGGTTCGGTTTCATTTTGAAATTTATTGATTTAACTAATTGATTGTTGGTTTGTAGACATGTTAAATCGTTAAGAACCATTAAGATATTGGCTTAACGATTACTGATCTTTATCGATTTACCGTTAAGATTTGACACAAAAAATAAATGATCCTAGAAACACGGTGACAAACCAAATAAATCATGCACATAAGTTGATAAATTGTATATTACTGAAAAAACAACACTAATACATTGTAGAATAATCGAAGTTTGATACTGCCAGAAATAAAAATATGAAACTAAATCTTAATTCAAGGACTTTTATATACCAAAATGGTATAAATAAATTTATTAATTTACTATCGGGCTATCGGTTAACCCGTTAAGAAAAACTTCAAACCGTTAAGAACCGATAACCCGATAATAAAAAATCAAAACCGTTAAACCAATAACCCATTACCGATGAACCAATAACTTTTTTTTTATTCGGATTATCAATTTCCGTTCGGTTTTGAACAGCTCTACTGATGAGTTAATTTTAATACTCCCTCCCTTTCAAAAAGAATGGCCTAGTTTGACTTGATACGGAGTTTAAAAAAATAAAGAAGACTTTTGAATTTTTGTGGTCTTAAATTAAAGTTATGTCAAATGTACAAATTTGTCTTTTAATCTTGTGGCCTTAAACATGTCATGTGGAAAGCTGAAATTAAAGTGTTACCAAAAAATACAGAGATCATTATTTTTTATACTGACTAAAAAGGAAAGGAGTTCGTTTTTTTTTAAACGGGGGAGTATTAATTTCGCGACACTTGCACATTTTATCGGTAAATAGTAAATAGTAGGGCAAATTAGCCAAAATGTGCATGAGATTATATTTTTTACCCAAAAAATAGTCCACTTCAAAAAATAAGTAATAAATGGTCATTTGGTACTTTTCCTTACAAAAAATTTGGTCCGCTTCATCATGATCTTCTTCTTCTTACTTCTTTTTATGCTTCTTCTTCTTCTTGTTGATTGTGTTGTTGTTGATTCTTCTTGTTGTTGATGATGCTGATTCTTCTTGTGGCTTTTCTTTTATATGAAAAAATATTGACGTATCGCAAACATGAATCGTTTCGAATAAATTATATATCAAAAGACTTGAAACATCAAGATGATTAATATTTAAAATTTAGATTGTTCAGAGGTATAGTCAATGTATATTTCATGTATAGTTAAGCTATATTAAGTTTTAGAATGTATCATAATGTATAGTCAGTGTATAACTCATGTATAGGTATGCTATATTGTATAGTCAATGTGTACTTTCTATGACTTTTGGAAAACTATAGTGTATAGATAGTGTATATTTCCTATAACTTTTGGCTATTTTATATGTGAATAAAACATGACTATATTTATTGTAAACTAATTATTTTATTGTATATATTTGAAACTAGCCCTAAATAGTATCTATGCTATTTATTTATTTATTTATTTATTAGTAAAGGGTCAAAAACACATTTTAAACAATTCCAAAATTATGAATTTCATACCTAAAGTAAACTAGCGAGAGTGTGAGTTTTCTACTTGAACTATGACTCAATCTCAATAGTTTGTGTAACACACCAAGACTAATTTCTAATGATATGTGTACCTTTTTCGTTTAAAAATTCTACAATGTGGTACTCCACATGAAAAAATAATTTCATAGTGGGAAATATAAATAAATTAATATTAGGTTAAGAGTTGAAGGTTTAAAGTTAAAACTAATCTCATATAAATTAATTGATTCCAACTGTGATATCCACCATCTTCTTCTCCACCTTCTTAGTTGTGGTCTCGTCTCTATCATGGCACCGATATCTCTAACTTGAAAGGGGAGAATTAGGATTTAAAGAAAGTCAACTAAAATTATATTAATAAAATTAATGTGTCAGCAAATAAAGTTGTTATATATGTCAGGTGGACAAAGATTTTAAGGGAAAACGCACCTAGAATCATTTCTAGACAAACATTTGGTCTAGTTAACGTATGTGTGTGTTTCGCTAACTATTGGATGATAGTTCATGTATGAAACTCACATTTTCACTGATTCAGGTATGAAACTCAATAAAGAAAATAGTCAAATGCCCCCCTCCCCCCCCAACCTATTACTAGATTCCCAATTACACACCTGTACTTTACGGAGGTCCAATCATCCACTTGGACTATTTCAAGATTGAATTAACTTTCACCCTAAAATGCAATACTCAGATTTATTTTGTGTGGTGAAATACACGCACCAATCCATATTTAACAAGTGTATTTCTATTAAATTTTTTTTTTTTATCTACTTTCTTCCCCATTCTTCTTATTTTCATCACTCTCCACTATTTGTTTCACAATTAAAATGATTTCAGAGTGTAACATCCCAAAAATTTCTAAGTTAAGACTTGAGTCATTC
>JAJOOH010004996.1:0-12255 GCA_029582605.1 Solanum gracilifrons
TAATATTGAATATTTGTTCTTTAGTTTTACATAGGTTTAGACAATTAAAATACATAATCTAATTTTAATTTCCTTTAATATTTAGTCATGTAACTAATTCTTATTAAACTTATTTTAGCATGATTTAATACTCTTAAATTATGATCATTTTCACTATGACTTATTAATTTGCAATATTTGTTTTACGCGATTTCATTATTATTTTTTTGTTTGATATTTTAGTATCATTAATCATATCATATTTTCTTGAGAAACGTCTTAGATAGTTGTATTTTGATAGGACTAAAAAAGTATTTGAAGTACAAGTAAATTATATGTTTGTATGAATACTTTACCCGAAAAAACCCAAAAATCCGAAAAACCTGAAAAAACCCGAGTTTTATTGGTTTGGTTTATAAATTCAAAAATCCGACACAAATGGTTTGGTTTGATATTTGAAAAACCCAAATCAACCCGGCCATGTGCACCCTTTACTAGGGATGTGCATTCAGTTTTTCAGTTTGATTTTACACTATTCGGTTTGGATTTTTCGCTTTTTGGTTTTGCAAAAGTGTAATCCAATTCGATCCAAAATAAATTTGATTTGGTTTGGTTTTCCTCTATTCGGTTCGGCTTTTTCAGTTTGGTTATTCGGTTATGTCAATAATTAATAACATAACCAAAGTAATAATATTTAATCCCTTAAATATACTTTCTAATATAAATCATAAGTAAAAATTAAAATACAAATACTTATAAGTATACATATTATAGATGTAATTCAAACATAAAATATAGTAAACGAAATCATCATGAAAGGCAAAAACCAAAAATGGACAAAAATGGTTAACTCCAACTTAATTCTAAACCTAAGCATTATATATATGTATATATATATATATATATATATATATACATATATTATTTTTTTTTATTTTTTTTTGAACTTCCTTACTAGGAAAAGGAAGTTATACGGATGAAGAAAAATACTGAACAATCAAGAATATTACAATCTGAAATGAATCAACTAAACATGTTTTTTACCAAAAAAAAAATAAAATAAAAAATAATAAAAATATATATATATAAAATTCAGTTTTTCGTTTTTTATATTTTAAAATCCGAAACCAAACCAAAAAACCAAACAAAGTAATTTATTAATCCAAAACCAAAAAACCAATCCAAATAAAAATTCGATTTGATTATTCGATTTAATCTGAATAGTGCACACCCCTACCCTTAATTTGTACCATGTGAATTTGGAGCGCAATAATTTTTTTATGGTTGAAAATTAAATCATCATCGATCTTGCAAAGACTTTCATGCAAAATCATCAAAAGTAAACCAACCGGAGAAAAAAATAATTCATCTTGGTCTTTCTATTCGTATGAATTTCAGAGAACTTTATCTTATCTCTCACGAGTCACGATAAGAAATCAGACAAAAAAAGAAGATACTTATCATGATTTGGAAACCATAACTCCACTAAAAACACATAGATTTCTTTATGTTTAATTTTGGTCCACATAAATTAAAAATTAAACATTAGTTTAGACATAAAAGTCCGGATAATTTTAAACACTTTGAAATTTTTATCAAACTTTTTATGATGGCAAATGTACACTACACACATATTTTCTATTTGATCTCCCAAAGTTATATATCCAACATTTACGTCTCCTTTTATCATCCATGCAATATTTTTTCTACTATATATATATAGCAATTGGTCACTATATATATAGTTCCAATATGCGCTAATACAAATCACCATTTCACTTCACCTATTAATATATCTCCATCCGGCGACCCATTGAAGTTTATGCGCGCGTTAAATAATAACAAGAAAGAAGAAAATGGGGAACGAATTGATGGTTTTTATGATAATGGTGATCGTACAAGTTGCGTATGCCGGAATGGTAATAATATCAAAGTTAGTGATGGATGGTGGTATGAATGCTTTCGTTCAATCAGCTTATAGGCCTATTTTTGCCACTATCTCCATTGCTCCATTTGCTTTCTTCTTAGAGAGGTATATATTCTTCTTCCCACATACCGACTTTTATTTTAAAAATAAAAGGAGTATTAAGTATTTCAGTATCACTAATACATGTTAGCCACGAGAGAAGGCCCAAAATAGTCCCTCATTTTGGGGTAAGACTCAAAGTCATCGTTGAGTTTTCACATGGAGCACTAATAGTCCCTCATGTTTGCAATATTGGTGCACTTTTGATCCTCCCCTAAACTTTTGCCTATTTTTTAACATTAATTTTGTTCATAATTTTATGTAAGGAATGTCCCATCGTCTTTTTATATATTTAGTAGAAATAATAACTCTATGTGAGAGAAGGTGAAAAGAAGAACACCTTGTTTTGTTTAGCATAAATATTACTCCAGCTAAACTAAGAACATTTTAACATATGACAATGCCAGAAAAGAAAAAATTGTACTATTGTACGTGAAATCGTCGAGATGAACCTCTCGACTTTACATGCAATACGATTTCTACTAAACAAAATAAGGTGTTTTTCTTCTCACAATCTCTCACATGAAGTTATTATTTCTACTAAATATATAAAATGACGATTAAACATTCCATACATAAATTATGAATAAAAAATGTTAAAAAATAAGCAAAATTTTTAAGGACCAAAAGTGCACCAATATTGCAAATATGAGGGATTATTAATGCTCCATGAAAAATTCAAGAATGACTTTGAGTCTTAACCCAAATATGAAAGACTACTTTAGGCCTTTTCTCTGTTAGCCACAGTTGAATAGCTTCTCCTCAATATGTGTGCTTTTGCGTTTAAATTTTTTATTGAGGGTATTTTGGTCATTTGAAAGAATTTAAGCAATTCAATTGACTTTAGAAAGAAATGTACGGTAGCTGCTTCATAAATGTCTATCAGTCTATGTATGCTTTTGACAATTATACCCTTTTCACGGGACAATTTTCCGCATCCCAAGTTATTGCCAACGCGTGACTGTTTATTAAAAAAAAAAAGCTTGTGTTAGAGCAAATAGTACTCTTTTAATTAAATCAATATTTTTCCCGAAGGATAATGAATTAACAAAAGATATAACTAGTAGTAACTGTAATTACTAGATGACCTCAGTTTATACTAACGTAAATCAAATTAATTAGAAATTTCAAGTTTGAGTTCTGAAAATTATAATAATTCTGGCACAAAATATTTCTTTTAATTATCATCATCTCTTGATTCGATTTTTATTTTTATTTTTTTAAATCCTTTTATTTTCTCATATTGACAGGAAAACTAGGCCCAAGATGACACGCTCTATACTTTTTCAGATATTTTTGTGTTCTATTTTCGGGTAAGCATTTTCTTTTCCATTGAACTTAAATGTCTAGAAACAAAAATGTGGGAAATAGTAACTTAAAATCAGTTAATATTTGAGTAAGAGTGTTATAGAGGGTAATGTACTGTTATAAAAATGATTGATGTAAATGTTGTTATAATGAGTTAAAATATAACATAAAAAAATAGTTTTAAAGAAAATTTGATTGTTATAATAAAATGTCATTATAACTGTAGTTGTTATATAGAGGTCGGACTTATTTTAGATAGTATCACCAATTCTAACCTTTTGTGTTTCTTATCGTGATATATACAGGATAACAGCGAATCAAAATATATATTTCATTGGGCTAAAGAATTCAACTCCAACAATTGTCTCCGCCATTGATAATCTAATCCCAGCTTTTACCTTTATCATAGCTGTACCCTTGGGGTAATTAATTGTATTTTCTACAAATATTCAAAAGTTAAAGTATGAAATTGGAACATGATAAATAAATAAATAATTTTAATTTTGTGGGTGCAGGATTGAAAAATTGGGATTAAGAAGTATAGCAGGACAAACTAAGTTTTGGGGTACAATAATATGTGTTGGAGGTGCAATGTTATTGTCATTATATCATGGAAAAGTTGTTATTGGTCAATTAGGATTTCACTGGAAATATGCAGAAAATACAAGCAAAGATGTCAATTCTGCCAATTCCAATTTCTTTTTAGGACCTTTTCTACTTATACTCTCCAGTCTCACTTATGCCATTTGGTTAATTATTCAGGTAATTTTACTATTTACTCCCTTCTCTAACTAACATAACACACACATACTATTGTTTTCTGTTACTAAAGTTTCTTCCATGCTTATTCAATATTTTCCTAAAATATGTTTACACTAATTACAGTAAAAATACATAATAAATAAATTCTGATTAAGGCATAGGTATGTGTATGCACTACATATATCGATCTTGCATTTATTGATTTAGTGCAAATAATTTTTTATGGATATTTTTTTTTTGGATTAATTAGGCCAGGGTAAACGAGAAGTATGCAGCACCATATACAAGCACAACGTTGATGTGCCTAATGGCAAGTGTGGAATGCGTTATCATTGGCTTTTGTGTCGCTCCAAAACTTTCTGAATGGACATTAAATCCCATTAGAGCTGTCTCAGTTGTCTATAATGTACTATTTTTTTCCACAATTTTTCATATGCTTTTTAAATATTTATTAAAAAAGATAACCAAAAAGTATGTATATATACGAGTATTAATTTGCTCATGATGATGAGGTTTATTTGATGTTGATTACAGGGAGCTATGGCTACGTCATTTACATATTTCCTGAGCTCGTGGTGCATTGAGAAAAAAGGTCCTTTATATGTTTCGATGTTCAATCCGTTGTTCTTAGTTATTTCTGCATTTCTCAGTTGGATATTGCTTCGTGAGAAATTATACCTTGGCGTGTAAGTATATATTTAGCCTAACACTTGCTTTTTTTCTCATTGTAATCTAATTATAATTCTTAGTAAAATATTCATTCATTTTTTAAAAAAATATATCAGAGTTGTAGGGTCAATCATCGTAGTAGCTGGGATGTACGGCTTTTTGTGGGGTAAAAGGATGGAGACAAATGCAGAGGATATTGATGTACTAGAATTAACAAAAGAGAAGAAGCAATCCACTAAATTACAAGCTGATTTGGAATTGCAATTACCTCAAAATCACAAGGATAATAATAATAATAATATGAAGCAGATCATTCAATCCAAAACTGCACTATGATCGATGGTGCAGTAAAAATAAATTGGGATACCACTTGTCATAAGGTTATTTATGTCATTTTTTCTATTGAAGTTTTTGTTTTTAATAAAATAAATTCTAGATTTAAAATATGAGTTGTTCATATATTTGCGTAAATATAAGCACTCAAATAAATTGCCGATTGATTTCATGTAGCAAATATAAGTTGTTCATATATTCTAGATGATGGAATTGTGACTATACAAAATATTAATTATTTTTGTGTGTGCATATATACTAATGTTATTATGCTACAGTCATTATTTCATTTCTATTGAATAAATTTTTCTACGCAAAACTAATGGTTCACGTTTAAAAAAATTATTATCTAAATCCGCTTGGTTACGGAGAAAATGTTTGATTACATGCAATCAATAAACCATTTTCATCTTTGAGTGCTTATGTTTTTGCAAATATATGAGTAACTTATATCTAATAATAATAACGTAACGTACTCCCAATAATTCTAGATATTTCTTTTGTCCAATTTATCCAACACTTAGTATATTTTTTTCAAAAAAAGCTAAAATGCTTAACATCATTCCACTAATAATACTCCTATTTTATATGAATCGTAATTTTATTTTATTTTATAATGTCCAAGGATTACTATCACTTTGTGTTATCTAAATTTTTTTTATCACATATTACAAATGAAACTAATTCAATTACGAAACATACCATTTAATCATGCAATTTAATTAGTGGTACTTAAATAACGTTAGGATTTAAGTACCATTTTGCCTTGAATTAATTTTAAAACATTTTATTTCCCAAGAGTTTAGAATAATACTTTCTCCATTCATTTTTAATTGTCACAATTTTCTTTTTCAGAGTCAAACTATAAGAACTTTGACTAACATTTTATGATGTACTTTTTCATCATATTGATATGCAAAAAATTATAATTTATAGTGCTTTTTGTAAAGTTTTTGAATATCTAAACTTTTTGTTTAAAATATCGAATTAATATAATCTAATTTAACTTTGAAAATTAGTCAAAACGACTTCTGAAAAACGTAACATGACAATTAAAAGTGGACGGAGAAAGTAGTACATACTTTTTGCCTGCCACTCCTTTTCTTTTTTTTATCTTTTTTTTTGTACAACTTTCATTTGTTCTTTTGGTTGTATATAATGCATTGAATTATTGGTAACTCCACCACCTTTTTATCACTTCAACTGCAGTCGTTTTTTTTTTCTTTTTCTGGTACAGACACTTCACATATATGGAGTATTTAATTGCTTCACTCATGTTCTTGCCTTTAAGTGGTTTCCTTTTTATAACTTTAATAAAATAAATAAATCATAGCCTTTAATTTTAACGTTTAGTTCTTGTGACGAATTATAGTAGAGAATCCTTTTGAAAAAAGCCATATTTTGAGACTAAGATTTCTCTTTAATCAAAGGAAATAATAGAGGTGACTGATTTCAAATGAGTATTACTATTCTATTTTACTTGGCATACTTTTCTTTTTAGTTCATCTTAAAAAAATGTTATATTTCCATAATTTTAAAATTTTATTTTATTTTTAATGAAATGATTTATAGCCGCACAAATGATCAAAACAACAAATTTTAGATCCCCGAGGGATGAGAAGGAGTTTAATTTGCATAGCTTTATAATTTTTCTCCATTATGCAAACATATAAGTTGTAAGACATTATTTTTAGGTTATATGGTCCATAGTTAAAGACTGGTCGAATTCTCCTTTTTACATTTTTAAAAATTGCTTATTATCAAGCATTATCTTGACTGTTTTTTAAGCGTTATCTTGACTCCACCTATATGATTAGTAGTAAAAGATATTAAGAAGATATGTATGTCAAATATATTTTTATTATTGGCCTGGTGTAGTCAGGTGAATGATTTTTAAAAAAAAACAGTCAATGTGCACTTGTTTACTTTATGAATCATCAAACATTAAAATCCCCCCTTGGCCAAGTATCATGCACCTTATCAGACATCTCGTCCAGATTAACATATCCGCTCAGTAATAAGAAGAGAATTCCGCACCCTATATTGTATTAGATATAAATATTAAATAATTATAAATTATTTATTATTTTAATATATAACACCTTCTTTTATTTAAAATTAATAATATATAATTCAAATAAAATTTTAAAGTAATCTACTATATTAATAAAATATTTTAAAAAAGTACTCCCTCTATCCCTAATTATTTGTCCACTTTTGACTTGCACACATTAGGGGTGTTCACGGGTCGGTTTGAATCGGTTATTGGTCAAAACCAAACCAAATATAAAATAAATGTTTCATCTTGGACATTTTTGCTTTCAATAAGTAAATTTTAATGAAAATATGTATAAGATCTTTAAAATAGTTTACAAAAACAATATATTAAGTATATATATTAATAAAATATATGTATATAATTTATCGGTTCGGTTACTTCTTCGGTTTTTTCGAATAAAATCATAACCAAACCAAATACTATCGGTTTTCAAAAATCTAAAATCAAACCAAACCCAAATAAAATTGGTTTTATTTTATCGGTTTGGTTCGATTTTTCGGTTTGGATCGTTTTTTATCCAAACCGTGAACACCCCTAGCACACGTATTAAGAAAATAATTAATGACATAGTGAGTTTACCATTTTACCCCTATTAATTATGAAGTGGATGAAAAGTTTTACATTTTTCAAAGTAATTAGTCATTTAATTGAGGGTATAATAGGTAAAAAAAATGTCCTTTCTTGATTTGTCAAAATGGACAAGTAATTAGAGACAGAAGGAGTATATGATAATTGGGGATAAATAATGATGATGGCTAGCGATGGTGGTTGTGCTTATTGATCGGAGATTATGTTACGTGGTGATGATGACTGACAATAGTGGTTGATAACGGTAGCTTGTAGTTAATGGTGAAAACTAATAATTGACATGGATGATAGTGATACTTAACCGTAGCGATGAATGATGGTGATCAGATAGTGGATGGTGATAATTGATAATGACGAACAAAATGATTGATTACTCATGACATAATGTTCCATTGCAACGGATCTGCGTCAAGCAGTCCATTACTAGATCCCAATGCTCATGTCTAGAGTTGATGGATTCATGATCAGAAACTATCATTTGGTCCAAATCTTTGTTTCTCCATAAAAAAAAAAAAAAATAAATAAATAAATAAATAAAAATAAAATATATATATATATATATTGATCAGCTTAAAGCGTTGAAATATTAATTCTAGAGGCATTAACACGTTATAGTGACTAAACTTGTTTTTTTTTTGTTTTTTTTTTTTTTTTTACTTTTAATATATGGTGCGTGAATATTAAGTTGTCAATGCCACTTAATATCGAGATAATATCTCAGATGGTCACTCAATTTTGCATAGTTCACTTAGAAAATCACCCAACTTTGAGTTGTTCACTTAGAAAGTCACTCAACTTTATTTATAACTCAAAAGTCACTCAACGATGGTATTTCCCTTAGATAGTCACTCAACTATTGTTGTTTCATTTAGAAAGTCACTCAACTATTGATATTTCACTGGAAAGTCACCCAACAATTTAAATAGTTTATTCATTAAATTTTGTTGAAATCTAGTTTTTGTTTTAAATTATTTTTTAAGAAATAATAAGACATTTATTTTAATTATCTTATTGACCTTCTTCGGTTATTTAATTAGATTTTTTTTGAAAAACAAACAGTAGCATTTTTTAGCATAATTAATTCCAGTAAAACAATTACTAAAACAGAAAAATATTTTTTTCTCTCAATTGCTACTGTTCGTTTAAAATAGCAATCTCTATTATTTCTTAATAAATTAATAGCAATGCTACTGTAGGTTTTAATTTTAATTTGTCAATTGCAACTGTACGTTTAAAATATATATCTTTTACTAAATTAAAAGGAGTAATCAAAAAGATGCTCAGCGATCTTTTATTATTTTTTTAAAAACATTTTTAAAAAAAATTATATTTCAAAAAAATAATTAAAATGAGGATCTTTTTATTTTTGAAAATTAGTTTAAAATGAAATTGTATTTCAACAAAATTTAATGAAGAATTTATTTAAATTAGTTGGATGAGTTTTTAAGGAAAATATCATTAGTTGAGTGACTTTCTAAGTGATATTATCAATAGTTGAATGACTTTTGAATGATAAAACAAAGTTGAGTGACTTTCTAAGTAAACTACTCAAAGTTGAGTGACCATTTGAGATATTAACACATATTACTATACCCACACTTTGGCTTGCCCTGCCTTACACTAAATCCCACTTCCTCCAACTTGCCAAATTATAATAAGTCTTCTTGGATTAATATGTTTGACACATATAGTATACTTATATTGAAACAAACTCGATTTCAACACAAGCATTGTTATATATATATTTATTGTTGAATACAAGTTATAACTAGAATACATACAACAAAGTAATAGCACACTATCTAAAGAGAAATTAACATGGAAGAAGATAATTAGAATGTGATGAGATACTAAAACGGAGAAAGGGAATGAGAGATAACTGACAGCCAAAATTTTGACATAACTTAATTGCAAATAAAAATTGTCAACATTTTATTTGGCACAATAATATCAACTGAATCAGTCTTATTTACCATGTCTAGCTCATATACCCTTACAGAGTTATCTTGGTTCATAACCCATATTGATTTGAGGAAATAATTAGGAATATTATTATCCAAAAGGGCTAAGTTTGATAATGCACAAGCAAGATAGTTGGAGTTGTATATTTTAAACCAATGATATATGCAATCTGAGTCACCGTTAACCTGCGTAATGGGAAAATGTGACATTCAAAGTTATAAATACATAGTTTCTCTAAATATCATTTAAATTTGTCAAAAATATATTTATTAAAGAGAGAATAGTTACCCGGAAAAAGAACATAAGAAAATCCAGAAAAGAATAGATGATATCAACTTAGGCTTTGTTTTCCTGGAGTCAACGACAGATTAATTAGTTTTTAGGTTATATGGTTCATAATTAAAGACTGGTCGAATTCTCCTTTTTACATTTTAAAAAATTGCTTATTATCAAGCATTATCTTGACTGTTTTTTTAAGCGTTATCTTGACTCCACCTATATGATTAGTAGTAAAAGAAATTAAGAAGATATGTATGTCAAATAGTATATTTTTATTAATGGCTTGGTGTAGTCAGGTGAATGATTTTTAAAAAAACAGTCAACGTGCACTTGTTTACTTTACGAATCATCAAACATTAAAATCCCCCCTTGGCAAAGCATCATGCACCTTATCAGACATCTCGTCCAGATTAACATATCCGCTCATTAATAAGAAGAGAATTCCGCACCCTATATTGTATTAGATTTAACTATTAAATAATTAAAAATTAATAATATATAATTCAAATAAAATTTTAAAGTAATCTACTATATTAATAAAATATTTTTAAAAAGTATATGATAGTTGGGGATGAATAATGATGATGGCTAGCGATATTGATGGTTGTGCTTATTGATCGGAGATTATGCTATGTGGTGATGGTGACTGACAATAGTGATTAACAATAGTGGTTGATAACGGTAGCCTGTAGTTAATGGTGAAAACTAATAATTGACATGAATGATAGTGATATCTAATAGTAGCGATGGATAATGGTAGTCAGGTAGTGAATGGTGATAATTGATAATGACGGACAAAATAATCGATTATTCATGACATAATGTTCCATTGCCATGCCTTAATTTTCCCCACACTTTGGCTTGCCCTGCCTTACACTAAATCCCACTTCCTCCAACCTGCCAAATTGTAATAAGGCTTCTTGGATTAATATGTTTGATACATATAGTATACTTATATTGAAACAAACTCGATTCCAACACAAGCATTGTTATATATATTTATTGTTGAATACAAGTTATAACTAGAATACGTACAACAAAGTAATAACACACTACTAAAGAGAAATTAACATAGAAGAAGTTAATTAGAATGTGATGAGATACTAAAACGGAGAAAGGGAATGAGAGATAATTGTTTGCCAAAGTTTCGACATAATTTGATAACAATTCAATTATTTGCATAACTGAATTGCAAATAAAACTTTCCAACATTTTATTTGGCACAATAATATCAACTGAATCAGTCTTATTTACCATGTCTAGCTCATATACCCTTACAGAGTTATCTTGGTTCATAACCCATATTGATTTGAGGAAATAATTAGGAATATTATTATCCAAAAGGGCTAAGTTTGATAATGCACAAGCGAGATAGTTGGAGTTGTATATTTTAAACCAATGATATATGCAATCTGAGTCACCGTTAACCTGCGTAATGGGAAAATGTGACATTCAAAGTTATAAATACATAGTTTCTCTAAATATCATTTAAATTAGTCAAAAATATATTTATTAAAGAGAGAATAGTTACCCGGAAAAAGAACATAAGAAAATCCAGAAAAGAATAGATGATATCAACTGAGGCTTTGTTTTCCTGGAGTCAACGACAGATTAATTAGTTTTCAAGTTGGGATGAAATGAGATAAAATTTATATTGTGTTTAATAATGATGAGAAGATACATTTCAATTTAATTAGTTACCTCTCGAAGAAGTAAGCAAAGGGAGATGGTGCCAATTATTTGGCGATAAGCAATGTGGACGAAAGGGTTCATGCCTGCATCTAGGTGTGTACAAAACTAAACCGAAAACCGAATCAAACTGTAAATCGAGTCAATCTGGAAAAAAAACTCGACTAGTGATTTGGTTTGACTTGGTTTGGTTTTGAAAAAAAAAACCCGACTATATTTGGGTTGGTTTGGTTTTAACTAAAAAATCCAACCCGACATTAAATATATAATTTTAAAAATTTATTTTATACATAAAAATATTTACTTTGATATATTTTTTAAATATTTCTTATACTTTTTCATAGTTTTTATCTTTTAATATGTTATTTCAAGTTTGAAACTTAGAATTATGAATGTGTCAATAAAGATTATAGTCCACAGATATTGGTAATTATAATAAAGCTTAAGTAAAAATCAAATTAATATTAATGCAAAAAGAAAATCAATTCAACATTAAGAATGACAATAATATTGAATATTTGTTCTTTAGTTTTACATTGGTTTAGACAATTAAAATATATAATCTAATTTTAATTTCCTTTAATATTTAGTCATGTAACTA
>JAJOOH010004997.1:0-16006 GCA_029582605.1 Solanum gracilifrons
ATAAGCATTAAAATAGGATATGAGGGGGGGAAGGGGGGGAGGGGGAGGATTTTGGTGAAGGTATAGTGGGGTGGATGGTAATTGGGTATGAAAAAATTGAAAAAAATAAAGAAGAAGAGAAGGCGTTGGGTGGAGGGTAGGGCGATAGTAAAAAGAAGATTCTAATTTATTTTACTTTATTTACTGTCAAACACATTTTTCTTTTTTCTTTTATTTTTTATTTTTTGCCACTTCAGTTTTAGGGGGTAAAAAATTCATTTCTAAACTGTAAAAGTGTATAATAGGTCGTCATGATAGTTTAAGCATATAACTGACTTTTCGAGACAAGTTCAAGGATGAATTTATGCCTTTTCCCCAATAAATAAGATTCACCAAAAGAAATGGTCAAATTAATTTGGTACAAATTCATCAAAATATGAAGAATGAAGTTCAATGATGGTGACAAAGATTCATCAAGAGATAATCGAATTAGTTTGGTAAAGTAGAAGTTTAAGGCCTAATTTGTTTGCACTTAATGGAGGTCTGAATCTTAATCATTCAGATTCAGTCCATTAAGTGCGTTTGGTTTTTAGGTCTGAATCTGAATGATTCAGATTCTGTCTATTAAGTCCATTTGTCTCTTTTTTCAAAAAGCCTCTTAATGGACCTGAAAAGGTCTGAACGGATCAGATCTGCAGGAGAGTCTTAACACTTATTTAATAAGTTATAAAATAATATTGTATGGGCTCTTCGTCTTTGCGTGACTTTTTCTCTCACAACTACAAGCTTTCTTCCTCTCTTTTCTCAATCAAACACCAATTTTTTTAATCTTAAACTGGTAAGTTTTCATAATCTTTACAAGTATTTTTTTTATATTAATAATTTTTGTAGGGTGTATTGATGTTTGTTAAGAACACTTGTTGCAATAATATTTTTAGTGTATTGATGTTCATCAAGGTTTTTGAGTGAAAAAAAATACTTAGTAATAATTAAAAATAATAACTATGTATACATATTTGAGGTCTCTTATTAAAATTGTCTTAGGCCAATAATTTTATTGAGACTCTTTGATCATCAAACCTGCTTGGTAGATAACACTAATATATTATTGTTGTTGAACTAGTTAGTGACAAAAATAATGAAGCTCCTAATAATTCTCCATACCAATCTTCAGTTTCAGCTGGAAAAAAAAATTGGGGAAGAAAAAAACTTATTCGTATGAATTGGAAATTGATGAGAAGATGATTATTGCTTTGAAGTTATTGATTAAAAAAATAGTGCACCTACATTTGAAGAATATATGAAAAAATTAGATGGACTTGGATGGAAAGAGCCATTATACAGTACGTGTGTTAGTATATTTTGTGAAAGTGTCCGTTACAAAAAACAAATATTGATGTTAGAGGTTCACAAGTTAGAGAATTGGATTAAGGTTATTGAAAAAAAAAATCTTGAGTTTTTTCTAATTAGCCAAAATATATGTTAGGTGTTGATAATGTGATACCTTACTTATTATTTTTTGCCTAGTATCTATCATACTTATTGAACTTTTTGATATTATATTGTGCCGATAAAATATTTTTTAGTCGTGATTTTTTATATGTTATGCTTGATGATTATGATGTTTTTTTAATCAAAAAGTAATATTTTTTGTTGAAATAATTTTTTTATAACATTATATTAATATAATGTTTGATTTAATATGCACATTCAGATATTGAAAACAAACAATAATTATTCAGTGTTCAGATTTGGAGACAACGTCTTAATGTTCAGATCTAGACACCTAGCTCTTAATGCAAATCTTAATATTCAGACGTGTATTCAAATTCAGAGGTCTCGATCTTAATGAAAACAAATGAGGCCTAAATGATTTACACATATATGTATAAATAAAGGGACATAAATATACAACATTAAAAAAATATTTACCATTTATAGGAATAACATTTTTTTCTCATTTGATCACTTTTAATACATTTATAATACAACTTTAATACATATTACAAAGAACAATTTATTATTCACATATAATACAAGTTGTATTGATGAATAATACATTTATCACATATTTTAATACACTTATAATACAATGTGTCAATTTCTTACCAAACAAGCATAGTATGTTTTAAAAACAATTATAATACATATATATTGCATACATAATTAACTTTTAATACATATTACAGATTTAACATAGTATTGCTAAAAATGGTAATAAATAAAAAATATCGCTAAAATCAGTAATTATTTATTAAAAGGTACTCATTCAAGTAATTTTTCATATAATATATATACTTGGGGTCCGTTTGGCCATAGATTTCCCAAGTAAAATTTGGGGGAAAAAATTGGCAAATAGTGTTTGTTCATACAATTTGTCCTTATTTGGCAAATATTTTTGGCAAATAATCCAAATTCCCAAATTATAGAAAAAACTAGTATCTGGGCCAAATCTCATTATTTGGGAAGTTTTAATAATTAAAATTCTACACCAAACTTTTATCTTTTACAAGAATACCCTCTATAGTAGTTGTTTGCGTTGTTTTGCATAATTTTTTACGTGAACATCAAAGTAGTGATGAAATATACAGTGAATATGAAAGTGATGATATAATTGTTGATGAAAATGATAACAATCGGCTTAGGGTAACAAAGTCATGTGCTATGTAATACAAACATGTGGTTAGTTTTGATAATTTTTAAAACCTATGGGTATAAATCATATTTCTTAAAAAGGTGAAATATATTTCCCAAATATTATGACCAAACACATGGTGAAATTTTACCCAAATTTTATTGCCAAAAATATTTGGAAATTTATAGCCAAACTAGCTTATTGTTGCTTATTTTAGTATATTTTAAACAGTTATTTCTCCAAATACAAGGTGCATCATCTAAGGACATGATGCTACTATAAAGCTTTACACTTTGTGCATCAAAGGCAACAAAAAATGATTTTCAACTGATAGAGGGAATCGTTGGACATTTTTTTTTTTTTTTTTTTTTGTAGATTTAATGTAATAATTTTGTCAATTACAATATACAATATTGCTCTATAAGATAGTGAGTTACTTATCCTAATTTTAATGTGTAATAAATTTGAGAGTAATGATAGTCCATATTAATATGATACGAGAAAATGACCAAAAGCCCCCTTAATTTATATCTGGATTTCCAACTACACACTTTAATTTTACGGGAGTCCTATCACCCCCCTGAAGTGTTTAAAACTGAAATTAATACCTCCCTGAATGTTTAGCTGGCAAAGAGAGTGTATTTCACTCTCTTTGAGAAAGTGAGCACAAAAAACAAGCATTAAGACTTTATTTTTAATATCTCTTTTAAAATTATATGTATTTTTATTTTTATTTCTTATTTATTGTCTTTCTTCTCCATAGCAACCAAATTCCTTCACCGGATTCACCATTGTTGATTTCACACAAACTTTTAAACTCTCATGTGAAAAACTTTTAAGAACCAGTCAATTCAATTGAAGATAAAATGACATGTATTTATATCATCCAAAAAAGAGATTTGGATCAGATTTGAAAAAAAAAAATCTGATTGAGTTTACATCAAATTCAAGTGAACTCCCAAATGAGAATGAATTTTTTTAAGCTTTCTCTTTACTGCTCGACCAGCAGCCACCATCGTCGCCTCCTCCGGCAAAACCCAAGCCACCAAAAAAAAACCTTTCTGCCTCCCCCTCTCCTCTTATCTCTCTCTCATTCTAAGACAACCACCATGAAAGCCTAACTTTGTTCTCACATCGAGGTCGACTACAACAACAACAACAAAACCTTGCGGCTGCACTACTCCGACCAATGAATTCCGGCGAAGCAAGCAAAACCTCGACGAAGCAGTGTTTGCACGGATCCTTTTAGTTTGTTTTTCAAGGTTCTCCGACAAGCAAAACTCGAATATTTCTTGACAAACTCTTGCTATCAATATTTATATTTGTTCCTCACAATTCAATAGGAATTTGAAAGAATTGGGGGAAGAATTTACTTTAGGAATTTGAAGAAATAGGAGAAAGTGGAAAAGAATTATAATTTTTTTTTAAAAAATAATAAATTAATCAATTTTCACTTGTCAAATGTGTGAAGTTCACATGCCAAGATAGATGTGGTTGTGGCTTTTTAAGGGTGTAATTATTACAGTTTTAAACAGTTCAGGTGGATGATAGGACTCCCGTAAAGTTAAAGTGTGTAGTTGGAAATCTGAATATAGATTAGGGGGGATTTTAACCATTTTCTCATATGATAATAATTATTTGGAATATATGTAGTTTAGAACAGAGAGAGACATACACTTGCATATTAATAGTTTGATGTATTTTAACAATATTATTTAAGTTCAATGACATGTTCGCTTGATAGAAAAATTATCCTAGGAAGTTTTTAGAGTATTGACTTTTTAATTATGATGTATTCATGATTATTTCTTTTTTATTTACTAACTTCATAGTTAAAAACAAACGTGTTGGTGACATCTTAATTTTATTTGAATTAGTACTTCAAAATTATGTTTTACAAAATTAATTTTATTTGAGATTAATATTTTTTAATATACTTATTTTGTGCAAGAAAAATACATTTAAACAAGACTTAATGGTGTGGCGCTCTCTAAGAGTTAAAACATTGTTCATCCTTTTTGTAGGTTTTTTGGCCTTTTTTTCTAATTTTAAATGTCTGAAAATTAAGACAAATGCAAATTTCAGAAAATGACATGATCAAGTGCCCACATTGAAAGAACATTACTCTTCATTATTTTTATAACTTCAGCGTTTTTCTTTCCTTAAAATATTTGTTTATGATGAGGTCTTTTATTTCATTTTTAAGTATAACTCTCATTATTTACTCAAACAATTATAACTTTTATCTTATTTAAACCCATTAAACCTTTTAACTAACAATAATACATTTAACTTATTATAACCTTTTTCATCTCAAGTGGTGTGACATGCTTAGCCAAAAGAAAAAAAAGAGAGTTTTTTTCGCATTTCATCTTTTATAAAACTTTGTAACTATAATAAATTTGGAGCAAAGGCAACTGTATGTGTACCTTAAATTTACAGCAGAATGTGTTGAATTTGCTACCAACTCAAAACAGCCCCAAATCAACTTCATATCTTAAAAAAATGGAGTCCAATTATCGCAAACAAAAGTGTCTTCTTTGTGTGTTGATTGAATTATGGAAAAAAGAATAAGTTCTTTTTTTTGTTCTTTCTTTTCCTGTCTTACGTTCTTCCTCAACAAAAGAAGAAGACTTCTTTTAAGAGGAGAGGTTGAATCCCTCTTTTTTTTTAAAACAAAATTATCCTTAACTAATTCTTTTACAGAAATAAATAATAGATTGGGTCAGGTAAGTTTGGATCGGATTGGGTCGGCTAGGTTCACATGAGCGACCCACAGCCTAAAAAATCTTACATCTCCCACTTCGCACATGGTGGACAAGACTCAAACCAATATAGCATTAACTAGACACACAATTCATATGACAAATAGTTCGTGCGGCCTGTGAGCATTAAGACTTGCCTTCACGGTTTTACAAGCCCTATACAGAAATCCAATCACATGTGGAATGATTTCTCTACTATCATGAGGATACTATTACTCAAAATACCCCAAACTTCGTTCACTATTTCAGTAGTTGCTTATTCGATCCCTCATCCTCTTAAAGAGGTGAACTCGAGTTCATGTTTAACTCTATATATACAATTACACTCCATACCAATAAGGTTAGTATAATAGTTGGCTGGTGTATACAAGTTACGTTATTATTAAATTAATCGTCTTTCCTTTCTACTCGAATCTATGTATTCCAATTCAACTGCTTTCCTAGACATGCATTGCACTACCGAATCATTCAGGGGTATTAATGACATGCTAAAGTAGAAATATTGATTGAAATTCAAGAAACAATAAAAGGTCGAAAGGTATTCCAGAGATAAGTTATTTTAACTTATTAGGGTCTCACACAATGAAGAAGCAGGGAACCATTCTTTCATTAACCCATTGATTGCTTAACTCACGTGATATGAAACACGTGCTACCATGTTTTCACCGTGTCTCATTATTTTAATCATCCAATATCATGCAAACTTTATCTAGTCACCTCTAAATGTCTAACCCGAGTTTCTCTCTTTAGTGATCCTCAAACTCATTTTATTAGAGATACTCTTGTCTGGTTTATAAAACAAGTCATAACATGGTAGTGAAAATCATCTCTTCAGACGCAAGAGGCGATTTCTCGTGTGAGAGAGACAATCTTGCGACTTTTTCGACACTCTTTATTTGTAAAATCATTAGCACATGCATATGAGATATGATTATAAATTCAAAGAAGTCATATATTGATGAGAATATTATAACAACCAAGTTATTTTATAATACATAAATATTATTATATCCTACGCAAACCTAGAGCTTTAAAATGTTTCTCAAACAAGTTTCTAGATATCGCTTTTGTAAAAGAATCAACCATCATTTCACCAGTAGGAATGTATTGCAAAGTTATTTCTCCACTTGCTACTATGTCTCTCACAAAGTTACACTTGATTTCAATGTGTTTGGTCTTGTTGTGATACTTAGGATCCTTCGTGTATGTGATAGACGTTTGACTATCACAATATAGAATCATGGGACCCTTAAAAATCTTTGCATTATTCAAATGCTCAAATAATCTCTTTTGCCAAATAAATTAATGTACTGCAGATGCACAAGCCACAAATTCAGATTTCATGGTTGAAAGAGTTGTGCAAGTTTGTTTCTTACTTTTCCATTAAATAGCACCACCATTAAGTAAAAAGCATAACCGGAGGTTGATTTTCTATCACACCGATCACGAGACTAATCAACATTTGTATAACCTCTTATGAATAAATCAGATCCGCTATAACATAGTAAATGATCTACAGTTCCCTTCAATTATCAGAATATTCTCTTTACTGCTTTCCAGTGATTGATGAGTGGTAGATTTACACTCATTTAAGGTCCATTTAGCTCAATAATTGGTGTCCTCAATGCCCAACTTTGTCCTTTTCTAATCAAATGTTGATAATTTGCAGCTGTGAAGGAAATTGGACAAGGCATGGACTGAAGCTTGAAAGAATGGCAAAAAAAGAGTACAAAATAAACTTTGTTGATCGCCTAGCATGAAGGGCGAATCGCCGAAGTTGTATGAGGGCGCCCAAAATGACAAAACATTTAGCCAACCCTCAAGATCAATAGGTGAAGATAGGTGTGAAAAGTTATTCGCCGAATGAAATAAGGCGAGGTGAGAGGACGTCGCCAAAGTTTACAGTGTTTACAACAAAATTGATGACTTAAAGGGCGATACACAGAAGCAATGAGCAACTCACCGAAATTACAAAATCAAGCTCAGACGGGACCGCCTAATGAACCTCAAACACCTGAAGCCTGAGATGAAAAAAAGGCAAACCTGAGAAGAAATGGTGATTCGCCAAACGAAGTCGGTGAACTTAACTAATGTCACCAAAAGGGACACAAAACTGGATTTTGGGAAACTATAAATAGTTAGGAGAGAGAAAAAAGGGGTGAATAGAGGGAGAGAAAATTTCAGAACAAATTTAGAGAGAGAAACAAATCTCATTGAAGAAGAACACTTTTGTTCTAGTAGATTTCAATTTTGTAAACTAAACTTTGGAAAATTGAAGTTGAATTAAAATTGGGTTTATCCTTAACTGCTTGATTTCAAGTTACCCACGACTGCTTTCATTGAAGGTATAATCCATTTACTTTTTGTGATGGGTGGCTAAAACCCTAACCTCTTAGGGTGTGATTATGGGATTGGGTGTTGATTTAATCTGGTGGGTTTATGGAATTACTCTATTCTATGACTATTAATCACAAATTTGACTAATTACCATGTGACTAATTTATGAATTGAGGTGGCCAACTCAATTCTACTTTTTGATCTTGTGGTGGTGTTTGAAAAAGACCATCACAAGTGGGTGACTTGATCAATAGTTGTAATTTAATTTAGTTAATTCCAATTCTAAAGTATTAGGTTGTTTTGAATGGAAAGTAGATGAGACCGAAAGGTAATTCTGTGCAAGGATGCTTTGAGACCGAAAGATGATTAGTGTCATTGAAGATGGCTTAGCTTATTTGTGATTAATTTGTTGTAGTGAGTAATTCTGTGAATTCCTGATTTGGTATCAATACTTGATCCCCCACACCCCTTGAGTTAGTTAATTTTGTGAATTGTTGAGTGATCCTATATTAGTCTCTTGACAATTGAAAAATTATTATTAAAGTCGGTGGACTATTCCACTTGATTTCTAACTCAACTACAATTGAATTAATTGCACTATTAATTCTCTAAATAAGTTCTTAACCTTAAACCATTCCTTGTGAGATTCGGCCCCGACTCTTAGTTGGGTGATTTTATTGACGATAACCACTCATTTCTTTAATTTTTTTTGAGGAGTGATTTGAGTGTTATAAAAATTGACGTCGCTGCTGGGGAATGGTAGTTAGGAATTTAGTTTAAGAAGTAATCTGCATTTTAATTTGTGTTGTGGTTGAATAGTCTTACGCTTGGGCTTCTTGTGTTTAACTCCTCAAATGTGTGATACCTAATGCACACCGTGGCAATGATTCTAGTTTCCATGGACAAGATAATGATGTTAGAAGAGAGGAAGAGGTAGTTTCTCAAACTACCAAGGAGGTGGGAGCAATCTGTCTACCACTGGTGCATAAGGAAGTGACCTTTGTCATTACAAAGGCAATGTTACAACTCATCAACGATGAGGGATTATTCGAAGGTTTAGAGCATAAGAATCCTATTGAGCACCTCCGAAGGTTTGCAAGTGTGTGTACACCTTTCTCAAATGAAGGTATCTCCCAAGAGTCAATGAGGCTGCGATTGTTCTCCTTCTCGTTAAAAGTGGAAGAACCTAGATGGATGCTGGAGTTGCCTAAAATGTCCATACTTCATGGGAAGAGTTGGAGGAAATATTCCTTGAAAGGTTTGATTAACATTTCAAAGACACTTCATCCAATTCTAAGTGTCAACGATCGATAGTCAGTATAATAACCTAACTAAATGAGTTGGGGTCGAATCCCGCAAGGAGTGGTACGTGTTTAAGATTCAAGAGTAAAGTATGAATATGTTCAAGTTAATCATAGGAATAGATATTTATGAGTAAAAGCATAATTCAAATTTAGGGTGACACGAATATCAAATAAGGGGGTTTTGGTTTTAACTATCAGCTACAACAACAACAGATAACACGAATTTAACAATAATGAGACGGGTTCTTATGTAAGTTGATTATAGGCTAATATAGACAAATGGGTAATTGCAACTGTTAGTAAATAGTTTTGAGTCGTTAAGTCTGACTCATATATATATTATTCAACAATTTAACTTTGATTCCCACTGTCGGTATTCCTCTATTGTCCTAATTAATTCTACTGAGTAGGATCATTACAAGGGTATTGAATCAATTTATATATGCTTATTTGTTATGGTACAATGTTATCTTTTGGTTGCTGATCTATCATGGAACATTCCTGGTAATTGATGTACTCTTATGATCGACGAGTTTCTTGGCAACAAATGATACCATTTTGTTGCACTATCATGCCTGACAATGTTTGGCATATGTAAATATAACACCCTGGAAGTAGGAAAGTCGAAAAGGAAAGAAAAATGTAGAATTTGACTGATGCAAGTTTCTACGAGTCCAACCTACAGACCGTGGGAAGGAATTCGTAGACCCATAGTTGAGTTTTGAAAAATTATGTTTCTGAAGATTGGACCTACGACTAGACAGGATGAACCGTAGAAAGTTTGATGGGTCGTAGAATTGACTCGTAAGATTGATTCAGAGATTTGATTTAGTACCTTAGGTCTATGGATGGTTTTGACGAGTTATAGTTGGTTCTACGGACCGTAGGAAAGTCCCGTAGAAAGGTTCCAGACTTGATGAAATTTTGGTGTGAAAGTTGAGTTCTACAGATAGGGTCTACGAACCATAAGAATTTTGATGGACCGTAGAATTGTCTCGTGGTAAATGATTGAATATTTGGATTTCTGAATTTGGTTCTATAGTTGATCAGGATGGGCCGTAGAAATTCTTACAGACCGTATGTCTGTCCGACAGTTATTTTTAAAGGGTATTTCTGTCTTTTTCTATGCATTTAATGCCTGTACTACGTCATTTTGACCCTAATTCTAAGTCCTATAACTACCTTTCACCCTTCTGCAACTCTTTATTCCCTCAAATTCCTAAGTTCTCTCCAAGCTTTTCTCCAAAATCCTCCCATTAAGATCAAGGAAGAAGAAGCTAGGGTTCTTCAAGTTCAAGTCTTCTTTCTTCATCATTGCTTAGGGATCAAGGTATGTATGGAGTTCATCAATGGGTTCCATTCACCCATTGAGTCTCCAAAGATCCTTCAATTCAAATGGTTAGATTTTTATTAAATTCCTCATTGGTTCTATTTATATGGATTCAATTGTTTGATTTTGATCATATTATGCTATTTAGATTCAATTATATGTTTTCCAATTGAAATCACATGAACCCATGCATTGATCATGATTTTACTATGAACCCTAATTTACATGAATTTATGAAGAAGCTTGAATCAATGAATATGTTTTATGAACTTATGCATGATTTATGAAAAAATAATGATTATTATCTAGGTTGCTTTAAGATAAGCATCAATGAATTGTGAAAGGTTTTCTCACATACTTGAGGGATAATGGCTTGGTGAAAAGTTTTCTCACTTAGACTTGATTCATGATTTAATAAGCTGCTCTATTATGTTTTTAGCTTGGATTAGTAATTGAATTATACTTTTCCATGGATGATACTATATTTATGAATATGACTATTCCGTTGGGATTTAACTTAGCACCGAGAGAACTTTGAGGTGGAGGCTTAAATAGGGTAGTCTCTAGTAGCAACCTCTAGTTCCAAACTACGTGCCCCAGTAGGTTTGTCATAAATGTCCTAGCTAGTGGATCTACATATAGCCTATGATATGATACGTAGTTCTACCTTGACAAGTAGACTCTCTCTTCTCGATGTGGGAGTTACATCGGATTCCATGTTATAGCTCGCATGATCTATTGTCGGTGAAAACTAATATCCCACAAAATGAACTAAGTTACTTACAAATGTTTTATGAAGATGTTCTTATGATTTAAGATGCATTGACCATGTTCATGATTTACGATCCTTCTTAAATGATATTATTATGTTTAGTTTGGTCATGCATATCATGTTTTCGATTATGTCCCCATATGATTATGTTTCATGTTTTATTGCATTCCTCTCATACTTTGTACATTCCAGGTACTAATTATGCATATATTTGTGCCTACATTGTTTCACTAATGTAGGGTGTGATGTTTCCTTACCCTCCGCTTGTGGCTAGTTGGTGATCATTGGAGTTCATAGAGTTGGTGAGTCCTCATGTTCCGAGGACAAATACATTTTTACTTGCTTTCCTTATGTTTTAGTTTTCCGACATTGTATGTGGTGTACGGGTTACATTCCGACCAGTCTTTTGATGTAATAGATGGCTTGTCAAGACTTTGATGTACTTCCGCTAATATGTCAAACTCTTTACTTCTTATGAGGTTTCTTGATTTTCTCTATGATGTTGTGTATATGTATGTCAAGTGGCTTGTGTAGGGCCTCTGGGTCTTATACGCCATGTCACGTCTAGGGTGTACTTTGGATTGTGATAGTAAACAAATATGAATACCGTGAAAACCCTCAAAATAGTAGATTGATTTATTTTATAAGGTATTTAGATTGATTGTTGAACCTATCAAGTTTAGGGAAAAGGTAAGGATGACAATTTAGATCTATCTCTCACCCTCATAGCTACCCTAACTTTATATATAACAAATTAAAAACTTACTCTACGAGTTTATTAGTGCTATGGTTACTTGTTTATACTACTCTGCTCCATGTATACTTGTCACTGTCAACTAGTTTTTCAGGCCAAGGAAGTGTGGGGAATCTGTGGATTGAACCCACTGATTTCCTTGAATAAATGGAGTTGTTGTATATTGAAGTGCTTCATTCCTGTCCGTGATGACTTTGAATCCCTTCCATTTGACCCTATTGTTGGTATTGGCTCCTGGACCACGATTTGCGTACTCGGCGCATAGGCATGTGTCAAGGGCAAAATTTCCATCCCAGGGCATCCAACCTGCAGGTTGAATGAAATCTGCCAAAGTTGATTCCATGATCACAGTTCTTGCGTACATCTTCCATGGCCTTCCTAAGAAGGTAGGAATCTTGAAACGCAGAGGCTCTAGTAATTGCTCGGGAACAATGCGACAATTTTGGATTACTAGCCCTGTGGTTGCCCGAATGTTAGTTCTACCTTGAGCTGCCACTGTATTTTGTTGTTTTTCCATTGGCTTCCTTACAATAATTAAGCAGTTTTGTAGGATCGTAGATGAGTCACCAAAGATGAAATCAACTGTGCCTGACACCACACAATTGCGGTAAAATTGTCGATGTGTTTGAACATACAAAGTGTCTTGATATCCATCCATTCTACAATTGTAAAATGCAGACATATCAGATTGAACACGGAGGGCTACCGCCTGGTGCCCCTCCGGTCCTGCTGTGTTTTGGAATCCCATGGACTTGCCTATAAATCCATTTCCAATGGCACCTGAAAATATTTGATGTTATTAAAGTTCAATCAGTTCCAGTTGAAAGAAAAACTATATTTGTTTTTCTTTGGCAATCTCAAGATGCTTATAAGTAGACAGGGAGAGAAAAAGGGGATTTGAAAAACTTACTGAAGGAAGCACTCTGATAAGTAGACACACCATTAAGAGCGGATTTGTGTCCTGTAACTATGGTCTTTCGGGGTCCATCTCCATACATAAATATGTTAACTTGATCTTTTGTGACAATTATGTATTCATCATAAATTCCGGCCTTCACATATATAGTATACCTTCCTTTTAGGTTCTTAGGGTACGCAGCCAGAGCTGCTGCAATAGTGTTGAATTGTCCAGATCCATCCTTAGCTACCACAACGTTTGGTGATGGATTGCCGTTATTGCTTGCAGCCAACAATTTTCTATCACTAGTAGAAAGCCATGCAGGATATTCATGGTTTGTATTGTTGGCTTCCTGCTTGTCATTGTCTTCATTTTCTAACAGTCGCCGAGATGCTGCTGTTTCTGCTGATGTAGTATCAGTCTTGTTCCCAATGGGAATATTAAATTTAGAAAGAATTTCAGTCATTGCATCGACCATTGCAAGAACATTGTCCGTGAGTTGTGTTGCATTTAAGAGGGAGGTTGAAATGGCTTTCTGAAGTTCTGGTTGAGTGAAACCATCTATGCAGGTTTGTTGGTAAGAGAAGACAGCACTGAGCCAGTTTTTGAGTTCTGTTTCCCTATCAGCGATAGTGTGGACGCTGCTATCACCCACAGAGGAGAACGATGCTTGAAGCTCATCAATCGCGTATTCCAGTAATTCCTTGCAATCATCAGTGGCCATCTTTTGCAAGGAGTCATGAGCCTCCGCTTTGCCAATGGACGTGGACCTGTCTATTCCAATTCTAACTTCCTCAATGGCCACCTCAATGGCTTTTTGGAGGAATTCCTTCGGGGTGGCGCTTTGGTTGTTGGCCATAGATCTAAGGCTATTAACACATGATTTCTTAAAATCTGTTTGTGAACAAACAGAAGCAATGGATTTGGATGTGGTAGACAGTACTTTGTCATCCTCTTCATCATTGCCCGAAGGGTCTTGTGTCCGATTATTGCTTGCAATAATAGCAATAACTACTCCAACAACCAGGATAATCGATATACCAAATGCAAAAATCTTCCCGCCTTTCATTAGTTATATTTCTAAGATTAAATGTGTAGAGAGGATATTGAAAAGAGAGACAAAAATGGAAATTAGTTTGGACTATGGAGGTCTCTTTGAGTCATCTTCTTCTTTATCTTATGAAAAAATGCATGAACTTCCTTGAAAATAGGAAAGGCAAACAAACATTTGTGGCCATTAAGAGATGTTAGTAAACAAGTGTTAACCAGACCAAGAGGGGAAGGTGTACAATTCATATATTATTTGAGCCTTCCAATCACTTGCCCTTCATTTTTAAACACTTGCATTGCCAACTTCTTTCTATACCATAAGCAACATGTTAATTGCTTATATATAATGACTTTTACTACTAGTTAATATATTTTGTGTCCAAGGATACACGATAAATGTATTACTCCATAAGTCCATATTAGATAGACACTTTCTATTTTACACGATAATTAAAAAATTATTAATGGGTGAAAATCATTTATACCATCAAACTTTACTTTAAAAATCAAACCCCCCTCAACTTTGAAAAATAATCACCCCTTCCCCTATCCTAGTTGACTTTTTTAAAGGTCTATTCTACCCTTATATTATCAACCTTTATCTTTTTCTTTATTTTTTTATACTTTTTAAAAATTATAATATTTTTATATATTGATCTTCATTACAAATTTTCTATTAAACATATTAGTTTCGTCCAAAAAAAAAAGAGAAAACATTGGTTGAGTATATAATATAATGTCGTTCTATAATGAAACAAATGAACAAAATTTAAAACTAATGTTATTATTTTTGACAAAATCTATAATGTGATGCAAGTAACAAAAAATAATAAAAAAGAAGAAGATAAATTTCATACATTAATGATAAAGTTAATTTTTAGTTCTATGTTCCAATCTACAATGTTGTAAAATGATTTTTTTTTTAAATGAAGGGAGAGAACTAATCAAATAAAAAAGAACAACAAATTTGTATTACAGTGAATGTCTATTATGTGGAGTCCATTAGAGAAAAGTTAGGAATCCTACTTGGAGATCAAGTCAACTTTCCCCTATAAATAAAAGAGGTTTTCATTCATTGTAAATTAGATCTGTGAATCCCTAATTATCCCTCAAGAGAAATAATTAGTCTTCTCTTTAGTCTCCACTCATTATTTTATATAGTATCATAACACGTTTTCGTCACAAGTCTCTAACCATTTGAGTTTTGGGCAATCAACATATATGTATGAGGAGGGAGCATATAAATTAAGGGCCCGTTTGACCATGCGATATGGAATCATGATATGATGTCATAATATGAAATCATGAAATGAAATTGAAGTTCTGTTTGGACATGCGATATATAATTTTTGTGTAGTATATTTTCTCATAAATATAAGAATCTCATAAGTTATAAAACTATGAAAAATGGTTCCAATTGTTTATTCAATCTTATCAAATAAACAAAAAAATTATAAAATCACATAATAAATTATTACAAAGTTATTTGTTCCCCACTTAAGTAACTATTTCATCTAATTTAATTGATCAAACTTTAATTCAATAAAAAAATTGAACATAAATTTTAGTGTACTAGTCTTTAATATAATCCTCTCACATAGTATTACTCCCTCCGTTCTTATTTATATTCACCAAATCAATTCCTACTTTATCATTTATATTCATCAAATTTAATGTAATAGTAAATTTTATGTTGGTGAGAATAATAAATTTTAAAAAGTAATGATGTGACTATTAATTTTATTTACATATGAAATAAATGGTTAGTAGATATAAATGTGGGGTTGTTCTAACTAAATATAAACTTGTGGGTCAACTTTTGTATTTAAAAAATCCCAAATCATGATATGGAATTCTCAAATCATGATTTTTGGATAATATGGGATTCCATCTCATGATATGAAATCATAAGATGAAATCAGCGTGAAATCGCAAGTTCAAATGCTGATTTCATCTCACGATTTCATATTGTGATATGATATCGCATGACCAAACGCTTACTAAATATATACATTAACTGGGCAAAAGTCACAGACCAACATTGTTGAAGGTATGTACCCCATCAATCTGTGATTCTGTTGTTTTGTTATAAAGGGCTAAAGTGAAAAAAATGATTATTCCATGCACGAAAGGAAATCAGCCGAGAGTATGGGTGTGTTTGGTATGAAGGAAAATGTTTTCC
>JAJOOH010004998.1:0-11708 GCA_029582605.1 Solanum gracilifrons
GTTAAGGCTTTTATCTAGGTTTTTAGGGCTTAGGGATTTGGGTTTTTTACGTTAAGGTTTTTTAGGGTTTTATATGTTTAAGAAATAGGGTTTCTTAGGAATTTAGGTTTAGGATTTAGGGTTTTAGGTTAAGGTGTAGGGTTTAGGGTTTAGGGATTTTTTTTTTTTTAGGATTTGGGATTTAGGTTAAGGGTTTTTTCAGGGAATTTATGGTTTAAAGCTTTGGGTATTTAGGTTATGGTTTTTATCTATGTATTTAGGGTTTAGGGCAATGGGTTTTTTAGGTTAACGCTTTTTAGGGTTTTGGATTCAGGGTTTAGGGATTAGGCTTTTTTTAGGTTTAAGGATTTAGTTTAAGGCTTTTATGTAGGTTTTTAGGGCCTAGGGATTTGGGTGTTTTACGTTAAGGTTTTTTTTGGGTTTTATAGGTTTAGGGTTTAAGGCTTAGGTTTTTTTTTTTGTATTTTTTAGGATTAAGCATATACAATTTATGGCCTTATAGGGTTTAGAGCTTAAAGACTTTTAAGTTTAGGGGTTTTTTGGTTTTTAGGGTTTTCAAGGGTTAAGTGTTTCTTAGGTGTTTAGGGTTTGGGTCTTAGGATTTCTTTTTGCGTTTTTTTAAAGTTTTGGGTTTACAAATTTTTAGGATGTATTGTTTAGAGCTATGGGTATTGTAGGGGTATTAAATGGTTTTTATGGTTTCTTTTTGGGTTTATAGTTTTTAAGGTTTCTTAAGCTTTAGGAAATAGGGTTTCTTAGGTATTTAGGTTTAGGATTTAGTGTTTTAGGTTTGGGTTTAGGGTTAAGTTTTTTTTTTTTTTAAGGTTTATGGATTTAGAGGTTTGGGTTTTTTGGGTACGATTTCTATCTAAGTTTTTAGGATTTAGGGCTTTGGGTTTTTTTGGTCAAGGCTTTTTAGGGTTTTATAGGTTTAGGGTTTAGGCTTAGGTTTTTTTTTCTTCTACTTTTAGGGTTGAGCGTATACGATTTAGGGATTTATAGGGTTTAAAGTCTAGAGTTTTTTAGGTTTATTTGTTTTAAGTATTTCAAGGGTTAGGTGTTTCTTAGGGTGTTGTAGGGTTTAGGGTTTAGGGCTTTGGGTTTTTTAGGCCAAGGCTTTTTAGGGTTTTATAGGTACAGGGTGTAGGCTTAGGTTTTTTTTCTTCTATTTTTAGGGTTAAGCATATGCGATTTAGGGCTTTATAGGGTTTAGAGTTTAGAGTTTTTTAGGTTTAGGTGTTTTAAATATTTTAAGGGTTAAGTGTTTCTAAGGGTGTTTTAGGGTTTAGGGCTTAGGTTTTTTTTTTGTTTTTTAGGTTTAGGGTTTATGGATGCTTAAGATTTTGGGTTTAGACCTTAGGGTTTTGTAGGTATTTTAAATGGGTTTTTAGATTTTATATCACGGTTTATATGATTTAAGGTTTAGGATTTAGGGTTTCTTTGGGTTTTAGGTTTGGGATTTAGGGATTAGGACTTAGGTTTTTTTTTTATGTTTAGCGATTTATGTTAAGGGTTTTTCTATGTTTTTAGGGTTTAGGGCTTTGGGTTTTTCAGGTTAAGGGTTTTATCTAGGGTTTTATAGATTTTATTATTTTAGGGTTTAGGGTTTAGGGTTTTTTGTGTTTTATAGGGTTTAGCATATACGATTTAGGGTTTTATAGGGTTTACAACTTTGAGTTTTTTTAGGTTTATGGTTTTTTAAGGGTTAAGTGTTTGTTAGGGATTTTTAGGGTTTAGAGTTTTGAACCTGGGGTTTTTTTGTGCTTTTTAGGTCTAGGGTTTGCGGATTTTTAAGATTCAATGTTTAGAGCGTGGTGTTATTTATGGGTTTTAAATGGTTTTAGGATTTATAGGATTTAGAGTTTCTTAAGGTTTAGGGAGGGTTTCTTACGGTTTTAGGTTAAGGATTTCGGGTTTTAGTTTAGGGCTTAGGGTTAAGGCTTAGAGTTTTTTTACGATTAGGGTTTTAGGTTATGGGTTTTTTTTAGATTTTTAGTGTTTCAAGCTTTTAAGGTTATGGTTTTTTGGGTTTTTATATTTTTAGAGTTTCCAGTTTAGTTTTTTTTTTTTTGTGTTTTAGGGCTCCACATATACGATTTAGGGATTTATAGGGGTTTTGGGTTCCTTAGGGGTTTTAAGGGTTAAGTATTTGTTAGGGTTTTTCAGGGTTTACACTTATGGGCTTAGGGTATTTTGTGTTTTTAATATATAGGGTTTATAGATTTCTATATTGTAGAATTTGTAGCTTAGGTTTTTGTGGGGATTTTACATGGTTTTTAGGGGTTTTATAGGGTTAGTACGATTTAGGGTTTCTTAAGGTTTAGTGTTTCTTAGGGGTTAGAGTTTAGGAATTGGGTTTTGGATTCAAGGATTAGGTCTTAGGGTTTTTTTAGGTTTAAGGATTTAGGTTAAGGCTTTTATCTTGGTTTTTAGGGCTTAGGGCTTTGTGTTTTTTAGGTTAAGCTTTTTTAGGGTTTTATAGGTTTAGGGTTTAGGCTTTCTTAGGGTTTTAGGTTTTGTATATAGGGTTTTAGGTTAGGGTTTAGGGATTAGGGCTTAGGGTTTTTTTTGGTCAAGGGATTTATGTTAAGGGTTTTATCTAACTTTTTAGGGTTTAGGTCTTTGGTTTTTTTATGTTTAGGATTCTTAGGGTTTTATCGATTTTGGGTTTCGGGGTTATATTTTTTTGTGTTTTTAGGGTTTAACATATACGATTTAGGGCTTAATAGGGTTTAGAGCTTATATTTTTTCTTGCTTAAGGGGTTTTGGGCTATTTTAGGGTTAAGTGTTTCTTAGGGTTTTTAGGGTTTAGGGTTTTTTTGTCTTTGTAAGTTTAGGGTTTGCAGATATTTAGGATTCGGGATTTAGATCTTAGGTTTTGGAGGGGTTTTCGATGGTTTTTTTGGGGTTTTATAGGGTTAGTAGTATTTAGGGTTTCTTAAGGTTTAGGGTTTAGTGTTTCTTAGGGGTTTTGTGTTTTTTAGGGGTTTGAATTTAGGATTTGGGTTTTGGATTCAGGATTTAGGGATTAGAGTTTTATTAGGTTTCAGGAGTAAAGTTAAGGCTTTTATCTAGGTTTTTAGGGCTTATGGATTTCGGTTTTTTACGTTAAGGTTTTTTAGGGTTTTATAAGTTTAGGAAATAGGGTTTCTTAGGCATTTAGGTTTAGGATTTAGAGTTTTAGGTTAGGGTTTAGGGTTTAGGGCTTTGTTTTTTTTTTAGGTTTAGGGATTTAGGTTAAGTGTTTTATCATGTATTTTATGGTTTAGAGCTTTGGGTATTTAGGTTAAGGTTTTTATCTAAGTTTATAGGGTTTAGGGCTTTGGGTTTTTTAGGTTAAGGCTTTTTAGGGTTTTGGATACAAGGTTTAGGGATTAGGGATTTTTTAGGGCTAAGGATTTAGTTTAAGGCCTTTATCTAGGTGTTTAGGGTTTAGGGATTTGGGTGTTTTACGTTAAGGTTTTTTAGGGTTTGATAGGTTTAGGGTTTAAGGCTTAGGTTTTTTTTTTTGTATTTTTTAGGATTAAGCATATACAATTTAGGGCTTTATATGGTTTAGAGCTTAGAGTTTTTTAGGTATAGGGGGTTTTTGGTTTTTAGGGTTTTTAAGGGTTAAGTGTTTCTTTGGGTTTTTAGGGTTTACGGTTTGGGGATTACGTTTTTTTTTTTGCATTTTTTTAAGTTTAGGGTTTTCAAATTTTTATGAAGTCGTGTTTAAAGCTAAAGGTATTGTAGGGGTTTTAAATGGTCTTTATGGTTTCTTTTAGGGTTTAAAGTTTTTAAGGTTTCTTAAGATTTAGGAAATAGGGTTTCTTAGGGATTTAGGTTTAGGATTTAGGGTTTTAGGTTAGGGTTTAGGGTTAAGGGCTTTGATTTTTTTTTTAGGTTTAGGAATTTAGGTTAGGGGTTATTTTTTGGATTTTATGGTTTAGAGGTTTGGGTTTTTAGGTTACGGTTTTTATCTAACTTTATAGGGTTTAGGGCTTTGGGTATTTTCGGTCAAGGCTTTTTAGGGTTTTGTACGTTTAGGGTTTAGGCTTAGGTTTTTGTTTTTCTATTTTTAGGGTTGAGCATATACGGTTTAGGGATTTATAGGGTCTAGAGTTTAGAGTTTTTTAGGTTTAGGTGTTTTAAGTATTTTAAGGGTTAAGTGTTTCTTAGTGTGTTTTAGGGTTTAGGGCTTAGGGTTTTTTTTGGTTTTTTAGGTTTAGGGTTTATGGATGCTTAAGATTTTGGGTTTAGAGCTTAGGGTTTTGTAGGTGTTTTAAATGGGTTTTTGGGTTTATTTCACGGTTTATATGATCTAAGGTTTAGGGTTTAGGGTTTCTTCGGGTTTTAGGTTTGGGATTTAGGGTTTTGGGCTTTGGTTTTTTATGTTTGGGGATTTATGTTAAGGGTTTTTCTATGTTTTTAGGGTTTAGGGCTTTGGGTTTTTTAGGTTATGGGTTTTATCTAGGGTTTAATAGGTTTTATTATTTTAGGGTTTAGGATATATGGTTTTTTGTGTTCTATAGGGTTTAGCATATATGATTTAGGTTTTTATAGGGATTACGATTTTTGAGTTTTTTTAATTCTATGGTTTTTTAAGGGTTAAGTGTTTGGTAAGTATTTTTAGGGTTTAGGGTTTTGAACTTGGGTTTTTTTTGTAATTTTTAGGTCTAGGGTTTACGGATTTTTAGGATTCAGCGTTTAGAGCGTGGTGTTATGTATGGGTTTTAAATGGTTTTAGGATTTATAGGATTTAGAGTTTCTTAAGTGTTTAGGGAGGGTTTCTTAGGGCTTTAGGTTAAGGATTTTGGGTTTTAGTTGAGGGCTTAGGGTTTAGGTTTAGTGTTTTTTTAGGATTAGGGTTTTAGGTTATGGTTTTTTTTTTAGATTTTTAGTCTTTCAAGATTTTAAGGTTATGGTTTTTTAGATTTTTATATGTTTAGAGTTTTCGGTTTAGTTTTTTTTTTGTGTTTTAGCGTTGATCTTATACTATTTAGGGCTTTATAAGGGTTTTGGGTTCTTTAGGGGTTTTAAGGGTTAAGTATTTGTTAGGGTTTTTCAGGACTTACACTTATGGGCTTAGGGTATTTTGTGTTTTTAATATTTAGGGTTTATAGATTTTTATATTGTAGAATTTGTAGCTTAGGTTTTTGTGGAGATTTTACATGGTATTTAGGGGTTTGATAGGGTTAGTACGATTTAGGGTTTCTTAAGGTTTAGGGTTTAGTGTTTCTTAGGAGTTAGAGTTTAGGATTTGGGTTTTGGATTTAGGGATTAGGTCTTAGGGTTTTTTTAGGTTTAAGGATTTAGGTTAGGGCTTTTATCTAGGTTTTTAGGTCTTAGGGATTTGAGTTTTTTAGGTTAAGCATTTTTAGGGTTTTATAGGTTTGGGGTTTAGGCTTGCCTAGGGTTTTAGGTTTAGTATTTAGAGTTTTAGGTTAGGGTTTTGGGATAAGGGCTTAAGGTTTTTTATGGTCTAGGGTTTTATGTTAAGGGTTTTATCTAACTTTTTAGGGTTTAGGACTTTGGAGTTTTTAGGTTTAGGATTCTTAGGGTTTTATCGGTTTAGGGTTTCGGGGTTAAGTTTTTTTTGTGTTATTAGGGCTTTAACATATACGATTTAGGGCTTAATAGGGTTTAGAGCTTAGATTTTTTCTAGCTTAGGGGGTTTTGGGATTTTTTAGGGTTATGTGTTTCTTAGGGTTTAGGGTTTACACTTAGGGTTTTTTGTGTCTGTAAGGTTAGGGTTTACAGATATTTAGGATTCGGGGTTTAGATCTTAGGTTTTGTAGGGGTTTTAAATGGTTTTTTGTGGTTTTATAGGGTTAGTAGTATTTTGGGTTCCTTAAGGTTTAGGGTTTAGTGTTTCTTAGGGGTTTGAGTTTAGGATTTGGGTTTTGGATTCAGGGTTTAGGGATTAGGGTTTTTTTTAGGTTTAGGCTTAGAGATTAGCGTTTTAGGATAACGTTTTTTTTTTTAGATTTTTGGTGTTTCAAGCTTTTAAGGTTATGGTTTTTTAGGTTTTCATATTTTTAGAGTTTTCGGTTTAGTTTTCTTTTTTGTGTTTTAGGGTTGAGTAGATACGATTTAGGGCTTTATAGGGATTTTGGGTTCTTTAGGGGTTTTAAGGGTTAAGTATTTGTTAGGGTTTTTCAGGGTTTTGAGTTATGGGTTTAGGGTATTTTGTGTTTTTAAGATTTAGGGTTGATAGATTTCTATATTGTAGGATTTAGAGCTTACGTTTTTGTGGGGGTTTTAAATGATTTTTAGGGGTTTTATAGGGTTTGTACAATTTAGGGTTTCTTAAGGTTTAGGGTTTAGGGTTTCTTAGGGGATTGAGTTTAGGATTTGGGTTTTGGATTCAGGGATTAGGTCTTAGGGTTTTTTTAGGTTTAAGGATTTGGGTTAAGGCTTTTATCTAGGTTTTTAGGGCTTAGGGATTTGAATTTTTTAGGTTAAGCTTTTTTTAGGGTTTTATAGGTTTAGGGTTTAGGCTTTCTTAGCGTTTTAGGTTTAGTATTTAGGGTTTTAGGTTAGGGTTTAGGGATTAGGGTTGAGGGTTTTTTATGGTCTAGGGATTTATTTTATGGGTTTTATCTAACTTTTTGGGGTTTAGGGCTTTGGATTTTTTAGATTTAAGATTCTTAGGGTTTTATAGGTTTAGGGTTTCGGGGTTATGTATTTTTGTGTTTTTAGGGTTTTAGCATATTCGATTTAGGGTTTAATAGGGTTTAGAGCTTAGATTCTTTCTAGCTTAAGGGGATTTGGGCTCTTTTAGGGTTAAGTGTTTCTTAGAGTTAAGGGTTTACACTTAGTGTTTGTATGTTTAGGGTTTACTGATATTTAGGATTCGAGGTTTAGATCTTTGGTTTTGTAGGGGTTTTAAATGTTTTTTTGGATTTATAGGGTTAGTAGTATTTAGGGTTCCTTAAGGTTTAGGGTTTAGTGTTTCTTGGGGGTTTGAGTTTAGGATTTGGGTTTTGGATTGAGGGTTTAGGGATTAAAGGTTTTTTTAGGCTTAAGGAATTAGATTAAGGCTTTTATCTAGGTTTTTAGGGCTTAGGGATTTGGGCTTTTTACGTTAAGGTTTTTAGGGTTTTGATAAATTTAGGAAATAGGGTTTCTTAGGGATTTAGGGTTTTAGGTTAAGGTTTAGGGTTTAGGGCTTTGGTTTTTTTTTTTAGGTTTAGGGCTTTAGGTTAAGGGTTTTATCAAGTATTTTATGGTTTAGAGCTTTTGTTATTTGGGTTAAGGTTTTTATCTATGTTTTTAGGGTTTAGGCTTTGGATTTTTTAGGTTAAGGATTTTTAGGGTTTTGGATTTAGGTCTAAGGGATTAGGGTTTTTTCAGGCTTAAGGATTTAGTTTAAGGCTTTTATCTAGGTTTTTAGGGCTTAGGGATTTGGGTGTTTTACGTTATGGTTTTTTAGGGTTTGATAGGTTTAGGGTTTTTTTTTGTATTTTTTAGGATTAAGCATATACAATTTAGGGCTTTATAGGGTTTAGAGCTTAGAGTTTTTTAGGTTTAGGGGTTTTTGGGTTTTTAGGATTTTTAAGGGTTAAGTGTTTCTTAGTGTTTTAGGTGTTTAGGGTTTGCGGCTTAGGAATTTTTTTTGCGTTTTTTAAAGTTTAGGGTTTACAATTTTTTAGGATGTAGTCTTTAGAGCTAAGGGTATTGTAGGGGTTTTAAATGGTTTTTATGGTTTCTTTTAGGGTTTATAGTTTTTAAGGTTTCATAAGATTTAGGAAATAGGGTTTCTTAGGGATTTAGGTTTAGGATTTAGGGTTTTAGGTTAGGGTTTAGGGTTAAGCCCTTTGGTTTTTTTAGGTTTAGGGATTTAGGCTAAGGGTTTTATTTTGGATTTTTTTGTTTAGAGGGTTAGGTTTTTAGGTTACGGTTTTTATCTAAGTTTTTAGGGTTTAGGGCTTTGGGTTTTTTCGGTCAAGGCTTTTTAGGGTTTTATTGGTTTAGGGTTTAGGCTTAGATTTTTTTTCTTCTGTTTTTAGGGTTGAGTATATACGATTTAGGGCTTTATAGGGTGTATAGTTTAGAGTTTTTTAGGTTTAGGTGTTTTAAGTATTTTAAGGGTTAAGTGTTTCTTAGGGTGTTTTAGGGTTTAGGGCTTAGGGGTTTTTTGTGTTTTTTATGTTTAGGGTTTATTGATGCTTAAGATTTTGGGTTTAGAACTTAGGTTTTTGTATGCTATTTAAATGGGTTTTTGGGTTTATTTCACGGTTTATATGATTTAAGGTTTAGGGTTTAGGGTTTCCTCGGGTTTTATGTTTGGGATTTAGGGTTTAGGGCTTAGGTTTGTTTTTTTGATGTTTAGGGATTTATGTTAAGTGTTTTTCTATGTTTTTAGGGTTTAGGGCTTTGTGTTTTTTAGGTTAAGGGTTTTATCTATGGTTTTATAGGTTTTATTATTTTAGGGTTTAGGGCTTATTGTTTTTTGGGTTTTATATGGTTTAGCATATATGATTTAGGATTTTATAGGGATTACAAGTTTGAGTTTTTTAGGTTTATGGTTTTTTAAAGGTTAAGTGTTTGGTAGGGATTTTTAGGGTTTAGGGTTTTGAACTTGAGGTTTTTTTGTGGTTTTTAGGTCTAGGGTTTACGGATTGTTAGGATTCAGTGTTTAGAGCGTGGTGTTATGTATGGGTTTTAAATGGTTTAGGATTTATAGTATTTAGAGTTTCTTAAGGTTTATGGAGGGTTTCTTAGGGTTTTAGGTTAAGGAGTTTGGGTTTTAGTTCAGGGCTTAAGGTTTAGGCTTAGAGTTTTTTTAGGATTAGGGTTTTAGGTTATGGGCTTTTTTTAGATTTTTAGTGTTTCAAGCTTTTAAGGTTATGGTTTTTCAGGATTTTATATGTTTAGAGTTTTCAGTTTAGTTTTTTTTTTTGTGTTTTAGGGTTGAGAATTTACGATTTAGGGCATTATAGGGGTTTGGGGTTCTTTAGGGGTTTTAAGGGTTAAGTATTTGTTAGGGTTTTTCATGGTTTAGAGTTATGGGCTTAAGGTGTTTTGTGTTTTTAAGATGTAGGGTTTATAGATTTCTATACTGTAGAATTTAGAGCATTTGTTTTTGTGGGGGTTTTGAATGGTTTTTAGGGGTTTTATAGGGTTAGTACGATTTAGGGTTTCTTAAGGTTTAGGATTTAGTCTTTCTTAGGGATTTGAGTTTAGGATTTGGGTTTTGGATTCATGGATTAGGTATTAGGGTTTTTTTAGATTTAACGATTTTGGTTAATGCTTTTATCTAGATTTTTAGAGCTTAGGGATTTGAGTTCTTTAGGTTAAGCTTTTTTAGGGTTAGGGTTTAGGCTTTCTTAGGGTTTTAGGTTTAGTATATAGGGTTTTAGGTTAGGGTTTAGAGATTAGGGTTTAGGGTTTTTTATGGTCTAGGGATTTATGTTAAGGGTTTTATCTAACTTTTTAGGGTTTAGGGCTTTGGATTTTTTAGGTTTAGGATTCTTAGGGTTTTATCGGTTTAGGGTTTCGGGCTTATTTTTTTGTGTTTTTAGGGTTTAACATAAACAATTTAGGGCTTAATAGGGTTTAGAGCTTACATTTTTTCTAGCTTAAGGGGTTTTGGGTTTTTTTAGGGTTAAGTGTTTCTTAGGGTTTAGGGTTTACACTTAGGGTTTTTTGTGTTTGTAAGTTTAGGGTTTATAGATATTTAGGATTCAGGGTTTAGATCTTAGGTTTTGTAGGGGTTTTAGATGGTTTTTTGGGGTTTTATAGAGTTAGTAGTATTTAGGGTTTCTTAAGTGTTTCTTAGGGTTTTTAGGGTTTAGAGTTTGGGTCTTCGTTTTTTTTTTTTGCGTTTTTTAAAGTTTAGGGTTTTGTGTTTCTTAGGGGTTTGAGTTCAGGATTTGCGTTTTGGATTCAGGGATTAGGTCTTAGGGTTTTTTTAGTTTGAAGGATTTAGGTTAAAGTCTTTTATCTTGGTTTTCAGGGCTTAGGGATTTGTGGTTTTTAGGTTAATCTTTTTTAAGGTTTTATAGGTTTAGGGTTTAGGATTTCTTATGGTTTTAGGTTTAGTATTTAGGGTTTTATATTAGGGTTTAGTGATTAGGGCTTAAGGTTTTTTATGGTCTAGGGATTTATGTTAAGGGTTTTATCTAACTTTTTAGAGTTTAGGGCTTTGGATTATTTAGGTTTAGGATTCTTAGTGTTTTATCGGTTTATGGTTTCGGGGTTATACTTTCTTGTGTTTTTAGGGTTTAACATATACGATTTAGGGCTTAATAGGTTTTAGAGCTTACATTTTTTCTAGCTTAAGGGGTTTTGGGGTTTTTTAGGGTTAAGTGTTTCATAGGAGTTTTATGGTTTAGGGGTTAGACTTAGGGTTTTTTGTGTTTGTAACTTCAGGGTTTACAGATATTTAGGATTCAGGGTTGAGATCTTAGGTTTTGTAGGGGTTTTAAATGATTTTTTTGGGTTCTATAGGGTTACTTGTATTTAGGGTTTCTTAAGGTTTAGTGTTTAGTGTTTCTAAAGGGTTTGAGTTTAGGATTTCGGTTTTGTATTCAGGGTTTTTTTAGGTTTAAGGATTTAGGCAAAGGCTTTTATCTAGGTTTTTAGGGCTTAGGGATTTGGGCTTTTTACGTTAAGGTTTTTTAGGGTTTTATAAGTTTAGGAAATAGGGTTTCTTAGGGATTTAGGTTTAGGATTTAGGGCTTTAGGTTAAGGTGTAGGGTTTAGGGCTTTGGGTTTTTTTTTTAGGATTTGGGATTTAGGTTAAGGGTTTTATCAGGGATTTTATGGTTTAGAGCTAAGGGTATTTATGTTAAGGTTTTTATCTATGTTTTTATGGTTTAGGGCTTTGGGTTTTTTAGGTTAAGTCTTTTTAGGCATTTTTTAGGGTTAAGGATTTACTTTAAGGCTTTTATTTAGGTTTTTACGGCTTAGGGATTTGGGTATTTTACGTTAAGGTTTTTTAGGGTTTTATGGGTTTAATGTTTAAGGCTTAGGGTTTATTGTTTTGAACTTGGGGTTTTTTTGTGCTTTTTAGGTCTGGGGTTTGCAGATTTTTAAGATTCAGTGCTTAGAGCGTGGTGTTATGTATGGGTTTTAAATGGTTTTAGGATTTATAGGATTTAGAGTTTCTTAAGTTTTAGGGAGGGTTTCTTAGGGTTTTAGTTTAAGGATTTTGGGTTTTAGTTTAGGGCTTAGGGTTTAGGCTTAGAGTTTTTTAGAAGTAGGGTTTTAGGATATGGGTTTTTTTTAGATTTTTAGTGTTTCAAGCTTTTAAGGTTATGGTTTTTTGGGTTTTTATATTTTTAGAGTTTCCAGTTTAGTTTTTTTTTTTTTTTCTGTTGTACGGTTGAGCATATACGATTTAGGGTTTTATAGGGGTTTTGGGTTATTTAGGGGTTTTAAGGGTTAAGTATTTGTTAGGGTTTTTCTTGGTTTAGAGTTATGGGCTTAGGGTATTTTGTGTTTTTAAGATTTAGGGTTTATAGATTTCTATATTGTAGAATTTATGGCTTAGGTTTTTGTGGGGGGTTTTACATGGTTTTTAGGGGTTTTATAGGGTTAGTACGATTTAGGGTTTCTTAAGGCTTAGGGTTTAGTATTTCTTAGAGGTTAGAGTTCAGGATTTGGGTATTGGATTCAGGGATTAGGTCTTAGGGTTTTTTTAGGTTTAAGGATTTAGGTTAAGGCTTTTATCTAGGTTTTTAGGGCTTAGGGATTTGTGTTTTTTGGGTTAAGCTTTT
>JAJOOH010004999.1:0-14777 GCA_029582605.1 Solanum gracilifrons
TATGTTAATTTTTGTTTTTACTAAATTAAAATGTACATGTTTAAATTTTCAATCAATATTATATCTTTTTGGGGAGGCTGAAATATTTTTAAAAAAATTTCTTTTTTCTAATCTTGTAAAAATATTGTTGGTAGAATTTTTTTTCTAATTTTGCAAAATAATACGTAAAATAATATATAATATATAAATTAATATTATACAAACGTAAAATAAATTCTAAAATTTATAATACAAAAATAAATAATAAAATTCATAAATGAAATTTAACCAAACTTATTAAATATGTTGATTAATTAATAAGAAATGTATTGGTAAATATTTATATACGGAAAAAAAAATTAGTCTTGAGAAAAATGATTTTTTGTTTCTGCTTCTATGTTTTTTTTTAAGATAGAATTTATTAACTTCTTCCAACAGTAGAAAATCAACTTTTACTTTCATTTAAAAGCATTTTTATTGATTTGTCAAACACTTAATTTTTCAATAAATATATATAGATATATTTTTTGAAATAAGTGTTTGTAGCTTTGCAAAATGGAATGAACACATGACAAAATGTATAAAGATTTCCCAGAATCTTTATACCAGAAGATTTCCCGTAGTTGCTCTAGTGAGATCGAAGTGGTTCAATAGCATCAATATGGACACAAAACAATAATTTTGTGGTTACAAGTGTGAGTCAATTATTTACGCTTTGCAAACTCCTTTTCCGATTTGAAGTGGGTGTATTGATATTAACTCACTTTAATTTGTCTACCACTTTTTTAATAATTTAATATCCACTAAAGATAATTAAAAAAAAGATATTACTACTACTATTCATTCAAATTAGTTAGATGGACCTTAGCTATCATGACTAGGGTGGGTAGAGGTAAGAATGGTATGGTATAGTACGGTATGGTATGTAATATTTGGTTCAGTAATTTGGTATTTTAAAATTTGGTTTTGATATTTTGTGGGTAGGAAAAATCGGTTACTATAGTTTGGCTAACTTTAACTCATATATATTCGCATAATAAAAATTTATGATTTTGACTTTTTAAGAAACATTTTAATTATATCATACTAATATTATTCAAAATAAAGTACAAACATTTCTCTTTGTTTCAAGATAGAGTAGTCGAAATTCAATATCTAAATGATTAGTTACTACTATTTTATATATTTACTAATATTATATATATATGAATTTTATATGTACCTATATATTTTTGTACGATATTCGATTTAATATTTTCTTTTATAAATACCAAATACCACATTGCATACCAAGCTTTTAAAATGCATACCAAATATCATAATATTCAAACTGTGGTGTTAAAATTTTTGGAAATATTGTATGAAATTGCAAATTATTAATTCAAATTAAATGTTATAGCCATAGTTTCTTTTATTTGTAATTCACAACAAATATTCCATATTTTTTGCCATCCCATTTGTATACCAAAATATACAAATAGACCCATTTGTATATCGAAATATACAAATAGATCCGTTTAGTATACATATGTGTTGTATATATGTAGTAATTTTGTTTATATACGATTACTATGTTTTAGTTTGTATACCGAAATATACAAATACAGATTTTTATGTATATGTATATCGAAATATACAGATTAATAGTCATAGCAAATATAAAGTTTGTTATGAAGCGCAATTATACAAACTATAGCTATAACATACAATATAATTTTTATATTTGCTAAACCTAAAATTTACTCTAAATTTTTTGCATTTCACCCCTAATCATGACTTTGGGTCGTTTGGACATAATTTCTTTTATAATTATTTTCAAGTTCTTTTTTAAAAATAAATAAATTATATTTATTTAATTGTATGTTATGTTAGTTTTTCATCCAAACTTGAAAAATAGTTTGAAAAACTTATCAGGACCAATTTCCCAAGTAAAATATTTTTCTCCCTACAAATTGATATCTTTTCGAGGTGAAATTCATACTTCAAGTTTTAAATGTTATTTCTAAGTAAACTTCGAATATTATTATTATTTTGAGAACACGTTTCGTTCTCAACAAATCATTGCAGAATTAGGAGATGCATTTAATATAATAAAAAAAATGATAGTATAATATTAAGTAGTAAAAGGCGGTGCACGTGTCATAGCACATTATATTATTCATTTATTCTATCAATCAATAGAATCTTCATAATTTTGTCTATCAATCATATATATCCGGAGAAAATGCATTTTTTAGTGGAGCAGTAAGTAGAGTTTTAAGAATAGGAACATCAGACCTATGTATTTACATCAAGTGAAATATTCTTAAAAATTACTAGTACCACAGACACACATCAATTTCCAACGATTTCTCCTAAATTTACAAAAAAAAAAAAAAAAAGTAAAAATATAAGTTCATGTGAATAGGATTTATAAAATGATCATCACTAATAGGCTATTCCACAAATATAAGTATTTTATTAGAACTTTATACCCTAAAACCTTATTCAAATAATTGTTTCTACTCTCAACAATCAAAGTGCTAAGTTGCCAGAAGAGCTCCCATAAAGTGGGCTGAGCACCCAAAATAGGCCGATGCCTAATCTCTTCCATGGACTGGACTGGGCTTCACCTTGGGCTTTTGTTCCCATGCGGGTTCTGATTGGGTGGGGTTGAATCCGTAAACTCAAAACTTCCTACTTACTTTTTTATATTTGAAAAAAACATATTTATTGTCATAAAGTAAAAAAGAAAGAAAAAGGATGGCGGGGAAGGTATAACTCTTTTTGTTATGTGGCTTGCATGAACAAGGCAAGTAATGAATCAAATATTTGCAAATTCAATAATACAGGTTTACTAATGAAGCAAAGAATCCATGGTTGTATTCTTAGGTTTTTATTTTTAAGTTTTCAAATTAAAATATATTATAAACATACATATATCATTTTTTCTTTCATATTATATTTATGCTTCGATAGGTAGGTTAATTGTACATGTACATGTTAATCAATCACAGTATTTACTGTATTATATCTCGTATTAAGTAAAACATCAATTTTCTTTTTTAAAATATCGATAGATATAACTTTACAACACATCACTAAGATTTATGTTTCAATTCTAGATATCCTTTGTCAATTAATTTTATTAAATTAATGATACTCTCTTATTTTATTTAAAAAAAAAACAATCAGAGAAATACAAAGAATTTGTTAAATAAAACAAAATATTCAATGACCAAAAAAATAAATAAAGGAAAAAGATATACGAGGTTGAGAGATCCAATTAAAGATTACTATGTTAGAATTGAAAAGTCCATATTCAAGAGTTAAGAGTAGATGATACTCCAAGACCAAGAGTCAATGATCAAACTTGAATGCTACACTTAAAATAAATAGAATACCTTGTCAAACCACTACATCAATTTGGAATATATAGTATCGACTATCAAATGAAAAATAAATAATAAAATAGTATTTTTATTAATTCAGTCACAATAGCTTATGAGTATAGTTTTGTTAAATAAATTTGAAGAGAGTAGGATATATATAAAATAGAGGATGAAAAAAATGTAGCAAAGTAATAAAATATAGTATAAAGCAAGTAAAACATTTATTTATATTAATTTAATAGTATTATCAGCTAAAAAATTAGATGATAGGATTTATATATTTGCTAATATAATTAAGTAATAAATCTATTTATATAGCTTACATCGCATATTTAATGATTTACTGTAAACGTCAAATGCAAAATATTTTTTTTTCCCTAATGAAGTAATGAATTCAAATCACGTCAAAAATAATCAGTTCTTTTGTTTACTTTCTTCATGATAACATTCTGTCATACTTTTTGTTTTCAAAAAAGGAAAAGAAATTATGACGTGGAGAGATCCAATCATGGCAATCCATGTAATATTGGAATAGAAAAAAAACAAATCATATTTAAAAACTGAAATGGTAGTTGAAGACGAAGAGTCAATGATCAAATAGTAAATGCATTAAAAGAGAAAATAAATTACTTCCTCACATTTTATATTATATTTTTCATTTTTAATCAATTTCAAAATAAATAAATATATAATTATATAGATATATAATAATAATAATTTAATTTTAAATTTTGAAAATGTTTCTTTGAGCTGTACAAAAAATATAACATATTCACCCTCATACAATGTAATGATAAAATCAGTATATACCATTCCAATTTGTGAAACAATAATAAATATTTTGTTTAATTATTAATAAAATAATTTATAATTAATTTTTTGATTAATTGTTGGAATAATAATTTAAATTTGTGTTGAAATTCTAAGTTGTTCAGGATTTGTTATTTAATTAAGGGAATTAATGTCTAGTTAAATTTTGTTTATCCTACCAGTTCAATTAGAAATAAAATTCTAATCCTAATTTAATTTGATTTCTTTAATTATAAATAGAATATTAGTGGTTATTTTTTTCAATAGATAGAAAAGAGAAAACTTAACTTATTTTCATGTAGTACTAATTTATTTTAAATCATAATTTGAGAGTTGAGACACCAACTCAGCACTTTCCTCAATGGAAGTCAAGCTCGTTCCTCACGATTCTGCTATACAACATATTTACCATTCTGTCCAATTAAATGGAAGGACATAATAGTCATTTGAATCTTCCACCCGTCACAACTACGGCAGTCCCCACTCATCAAAATCTCCCTTTTATAATCCAACACTCTCTCATCTATATCTTCCACTCTCTCTATATCCTCTTCTAATCCTACGCACTCCTCAACTAACCTTACGCACCAGACATACATAAAAAGACTAAATTTTACACATCGGTATTCGCTATCGTGCGCCATTTCTTCTCCGGCGACGGAACTCGTTCGAAATGGGTGGTGCAGGGGGAAACGGGAACGGTGGAGGGGGAGGACCGCAGCCGTCGGGTGCGGCTGAGGCGCTGTACTCGGCGGCGAGGATTTCGGTATGGTGGGATATAGAAAACTGTCAAGTACCTAGAGGATCTGATCCTCATGCGATCGCTCAGAATATAAGTTCTGCGCTTGTGAATATGAACTACTGTGGACCGGTTTCTATTTCCGCTTACGGTGATACAACTAAGATCTCTTCTTCTGTTCAGCAGGCGCTTAATAGTACTGGAATCGGCCTTAATCACGTTCCTGCAGGTATAATTTTTGTTGACACACATTTTTTCTGTTTGCATCTTTGTTAGTCTGTGTAATTCGGATGAAAATGACTTGTTTTTAGTTGATTTGATGTTTGGTTGAGTCGATCTATGTTTTAACAGTTGATTTTTCTGTCACTGGACAGGATCGGTTAGATCTCATTGAATTTTGCCTTTATGATTGTTTTGTTTGTGCTGATATATAAGTCAACGGAGTGTTTTTGATGGTCTAAAGAGCAAGGCTGACCCTTTGAATCTATGCAAGTGCCAATCTGATTTTTCTGTGGTCGAATTCACAGTCAGATGCAAAATTGCATTTTTTTCCAGTGAAAATAGCCATGTTTTCCAATTTAAACATCAACGAAAGGATTTTTACTTGGAAAAAAGTATTGATTGTGTTTATTTGTTTTAATTTTCTCATCAAACCCACTATCAGTGATAGAGATGGGTGTTTAAGAATCTGTTTAGCACATACTCAAAACTTTTATGAGTTGCTGATCTTTTGTTTCGGAATTATAGAGCTCATTTTCTCTAGATCATGAAGAAATCAAAATAGTGGTCCGCGGTAGATCCATGATTTTAAGTCATCGGGTGTGAGTACTACTGCACAGTCCATACTCTTTTATGGAACTGTCCCTTTCATCAACTCCGAAGGTAGGAAAGAAGACTCTATTGAGAGTGAAGCAAAAGAGCTCAATCTTCTTGGCGGGAAGTTTCTCTTTTAACACGTGTTCGGACAATGGGCGTGGATTATGTATAAATGTGTTTTTTAAAAAACATTTTCAAGTATATATAGTTGGATTTGGCTCCCCCTCCAGTTCCTTCAGTTCTAGTTTAAAATTATGACGTGTGTCTAGTGTCGAGTCTAGTATTTTCAGTGTTTCGAAAAAACAAAAATTGTAGTGCTTGAGATTTCAACTTGGAACCTTAAGTTGAATTTTTAACCCCCTCAATCACTAAGCCAACCTCTAATCTTATTTTTAGGAGGTTCAAAACCTATATATGTACTTAATTTTTTTTTCAAAATACCTTACGAATACTGTGTAACTTCTTGCGGAGCAAACCCCCTCGCTACCATCTATATCTGCCCCTGCACGTGTTTACTTAATAATTTAATAGATCTGATATATTTTACTAATTTCTATATTTTTTACAGTAATTAAAGGATAGTCTATTTTCACCATAGTTAAAGGATAGTCTCTGCAATCTTCTGCCAAACTGTATAATCCGTTTACCATTTCTAGCTTCTGAACCTCAAAGTCTGATGGAATACCACCATGAACCTCTCTTTTTGTTTCTCAATTTGATTAGACCTAAAAGCTTCTAGAAAGAATTGCACACAAAAAACTTCAACACCAAGTCATATTAACTTGAAGCTAGTAACTTCCACCAAAGAGTGGGGAGATTAGCATATATATTTGAGACTGGGAGAATAAGATACTGAATTTGCTTTCTGGCCGGCCGATCGGGCAAAAAAGTTGAAGGATCCTCAAAATTGTCAATGGCAAGTTGGCAATTCAGAAGCAGCGGTGGAAATCAAGGCGCATCTGCTTTGTCATCCCAGTTTCTTTTTGTGCAAAGAGATTGAAATGATTCCGCCCTTCTAGCCTGCCTCCGCCACTGCTCAGAAGAAAGATTTAGTGCTTCCATCACTTGAATTTTCTTCCAAATCAGAAGACAAATTAAAACATGTCTCGTTGGCGTGATGGGAAGTCTCTAATTTTTGCTGAGCTTGATCAGTTCTCTGTGAAAGATTTGGAAGAGAAAGAAAATCTACTTTGCATTGTCAGACAGTGAGCGAGAGAGAGAGAGAGAGAGAGAGAGAGGATGTGAGTTGATTTTTGACCATACTGGTGGCATATGCTGCTATACAACCTTGGACAAAAGTGAGAATTTGGAGCTGATATGTGGTCGCTTTTAATGTTTAGTAGAATTCTTATCTTAATTGAGTCTTAAGCTAACCCTTCAAGGTAGTGTATAGACCAAGTGAAAAGCAGTGTATTCAGGATTCTTATTTTTAACATTTATGGTAGCGTGATTAGATCTATTTAGAACTGCTTGGACTCCGTCATGACAAATTTTTGTCCAAATGTGTACAGGTGTCAAAGATGCAAGTGATAAGAAGATTCTTGTGGACATGTTATTCTGGGCAGTTGACAATCCTGCACCTGCTAACTATTTGTTGATTTCGGGAGATCGTGATTTTTCAAACGCACTTCATCAATTGCGCATGCGCAGATATAATATTCTTCTCGCACAACCTCAAAAAGCTTCTGTTCCCCTTGTTGCTGCTGCGAAGACTGTATGGCTCTGGACAAGCCTTTCATCTGGAGGACCGCCTCTCACAAATAGTGAATCAAGTCAACTTGTAAATAGCAGCTACGGTTCTTTACCCACTTTAGACGCATTATCAACGTCGTCTACTGACTCCAGTCTGATAAACCAGCTTGACACTTTCCATGAAAACCCGCAAATGAAGTTTAACAATTTGGGAAGGGGTACAGATATTAAGCAGAAGGGCAAACCAGTTCGTAGAAGTGTGAATCAACCCAATATTTCACGAACTTCATCTGGCACACAAGAAAATCATAGTGCTGCAAACTTTCATCAACCAGGATATGGATATCCTAAGCAGTTCAATGATTCAGTGGAGTTACCTGGAGCTCATAATTCAAGAACTCCTTTCAGTGGGACTGTACCAAGCGGTGTTCCTGGTAATCCTGAGCCATCCTGGACGAATGGAAACAACTCACAGAACAATTATCAAAACAATTATCCTCCAGGAAGGCCAAACAACCTCCCAGTATCACCGGTAATTCCACCTGGTAATTTCTTACCACCTAATTCGCATGTGCATCATTCACATTCAATGCCCCCTAGGTCTGATACAATTGGCTACACCTCAGGCCCTCAAATATCTATGCCTGATATGGGTAAGCTAAAAGTCAGTGAAAACTCCAATAATGGTCATAATCGTCCTTTTTCTCAAACGTGGAATGGAGAATCGAGACAACCTCCTAACATCGAGAATTCTTATACAAATACAAATGGGCCTCATAAAGGACACAATTTGCAGAAGAAAACACCGTTTTACGTTGAAAAAGAGGTAAACAGGTATCCACATCCCAGCCCTGAGATTCCACCACCGTCATCTATAGCAAATAGCAGTAATGGACCTCTCAATGGTGTGTGGGGAGCTCCAGGATGCCCAAAACCTTCTGATTATGTTCAAGGCCTTATTGGAGTCGTTTTACTTGCATTGAACACCCTTAAAACTGAGAAGATTATGCCTACTGAAGCAAACATCTCTGATTGCATCAAATATGGAGATCCTAAACACCGCAATACTGATGTTAAGAAGGCTCTCGCGAGTGCAGTTGAACAACAGCTGGTAGTAACACGGAATTTAGGTGCTTTGCAATTATATGTTGGTAAAAATGAGAACCTATGGAGGTGTGTGAATCCCATTGGTGGTAATATGAAACAATATCCCAAAGAAGCATGGGATGACCTCCACAAATTTCTATCATCTTCTGCCGGACGAGCCGCCATAAGCGCTACTCAGTGCAGGTAATGGGTTCTCATTTAGTTTGAACCTTTGTGGATGTTTGGTGGATGTTTGGGGAAGTTTCTAAAGTTCTTATTTAGGTGAAGCTCTTCCAATAGAAAATCCAATTAAACATTGTATTGAAGAAAAAGCATTTAGGTTCAGGATTATGGCAAACATATTTTTATCTTTGTTAGGTCCTCTAAAAATGTTTCCTTGTGTGGTTTTATTTTACCTTTTAAAAAAAGAGAAGAAGACAAGATGATTCCTCATGTGTATCTTGGCTGATGTGATCTAATTTTGAACTTGCTTATTTGCTTGATCCTTCACTAGGTTTGAAGCAGCAACAGTTATTAAGAAAATGTGCTTAAAGGAGCTTGCTTTAGGCGAAATACTTCAGATCTTGCACATGGTTGTTAACATGAAGAAATGGCTTGTACAACCTCAATCCGGATGGCAACCAATTAAGTTTACTCTCGCAGAGATCGTCCCCGATTCAGGGGTGGTAGCTGCGACATAAGATCTGCGAGATCTGGTTATTGACGGGGAGAGATGGCTTATAGGTATTTCTTATCAGTTCCTTCATGAGCTTATCGACTGAACTGGTAATAGATCAATCTAGTACATTTCTCCTCTTAAAGGGTCGCAATAGGTTAAGTTGCTGTATTTATGGTTAAGTAGATTGTTCTGGAGTAGATATAGTTATAGTTTGGCTGTTTTATCTTTTTCCCGGGAAATCACAAAGCACTGTGACGGGAGCTTATGTCGGATAAGAAAAACCTTCTGAGGCATTGGAGTTTGGCTGGCATTATAGAATATCTTAAGCGAGAGATTGCTATACATGGGTGGTGGGTGCTTCGTATTTTGGGCTATTTCTTCGTTGCCCGGTTATTGATTATTGATTAAAGGGATCTACAATTGTGGAAAGTCACGGACTGTGATTCTGGACCTCTTCGAGTAACGTATGTGAGAATATCCTAGTTGTTTTTGTATCAAGCATATACATTTTGAATCTAGGCATCTCAGAGCAGGTATCATGTATAAAATTCGTCGAAAAAGGATATGCTTGTTTGGTTCATATTAATGACAAAAGTAGTGGTGTTAAAAGTCTCTGAAGCTGTTGGAGGCTTGGAGCTGATTTATTGTTAGAGTAGTTTTCAAAGGTGTATCGGTGCAGTATGAAGATATTCAGATCTTGTTGACTGGGCAGAGAATCGAATGCCCAAGACCCTCGTGTTTCAACAAACAGGACTAAGCGAACCAAAAATATGTGGCAGATTATGGTATTATGCATAAATCAGAGTTTGTGCGAAGACTGATAGATCAAAATCCTTTCAACCGTATCACATTTCAGTTGGAATTATGGAAGTTAGAAACGAATGACTACATCCTTGAAGGTATGATGGATAATTCTCGTTATTATCAGGTTGACTGCATACAAAGAGAATTGTATGCTATCGTCTCACTGCATGCTTTAGGTCTCATTTCCCGTGCTGTTTTAAACTATTGTAGATATATGATGTTGTAATGGCTGGAAGGAGTTCATTTTCAGCATTAACTTTTAAAATAAAACTTTCCTTGGTTTTTCTCTGTTATGTTGCAGTGACTTTTTTCTTTTGTCTAAATACCAAGAATCATTAGAGTATAATTTTTGCTCCATCATTCAATATAATGTGTGTAGGAAAAGAGTTGATTTCATTTGACTATCCTCTCTTTTTTGTCTGGGACTGCTCCATACCAAAACAGGAACAATTTAAGAACCTTGGTTGGGTTCTTGTCCCGATCAGAAGCAAAGAAAAAGGTCCATCTGGGTCTTCATTCTTCTGTACAGTCTCCTTGTTTATCGTTTTTTCTTAACTCGTCGAACAGGATGTAAACTGAGAAGATTATCTGTCAGAGTTTAAGAATGCTAGTGCAAATTCATAATGATGGGTTGTTACAGCTAGTAAGGCAGGGACTGATATACACTATGTAATGAACTTGATATATATCATGTTCAAAGTACCATCCATCACCATCAAGCATGTGTAGTGACGACTTAGGAAAATAAGTTCATCCATTGCTATCCCTCCTATCGTATATCTGAAATTGCTTTATACTTTAAACGAAAAGGTGAACAAAAAAAAAAAGATCTTCCAATCAATATAGCAATATTTATATTGCCCAATTCACATCATTTGAATTTGCCTAAACCTTTTGATGAACATAGTAACAGATGAGATAAAATGTCGGTTGGGCTAACCAAGCTTGTAATGCCAAAGACGAAGATATAAATCTCTTTCAATGTGTTTGGATCATAAATAATTAAATACTACTACAAAATCTTTTATTCAATGTATTTGGACCGTTGATACAACTACAAAATCTTTTATAATTTTCAACTGAAGAAAATAATACCTTATCAACCAACGGCAAGATAATTTTTTCAGGACAACAATAAAGGGTTTCACATCATTGAATCAAGTGGTTAAGTTAACAAAAGATAAAAAATTTGGCAAAAGCGGGACAATTCATTTTTACAACGTTGTGATAAATTATTATACAGAAGGAAGGTTAATAAAAAAAAAAAAAAGCTTGATTAATTAAGAAAACATTAGGAAAATGAAATGTCCAAGTTAAATTCATTGATTTCATGCACAATAGCTATTTGCTCTTTAAGGCCATTAATTTAAGGAAGTTAAGACTTAGGCCCCTCATAGTTTTCAAATGTTCCTGGTCGACTTGTATACGTGACAATGCACTTTATATGGAGCATTAATTCTTTTCACTACCTCTTGTGGGATTAAAGATTCCACCAAGAAAAAAATTGTATAGTACGAAATAACATAAGAACTTTTTCTTTTTTTAGAAAAAAAAATAAAAGATATGAATCCTTTATTCCAATTGTTTCTTTTTTGACAGGAATCGAGAAATAAGAAATATTTCAACACGATTCGATATCATACTAATGTATTAGTATAGGAACTATTTTGATTTTGGTGAAGTTACAAATTAGAAGAACTCGAGAAATTTTGATTGAATCATGATACAAATTACAAAGAAGAAAAAATATCAACTAATCATTCTATGATAAAAATAGAATAACTGTCAATTTTGTATACATAACGGGTATACACTATACAATCAAATCTAATTTTTTTATGAATTTCTTTTCTAATAGAGGGGTAGATATTTATTGTTGAGAACTCCAAAATCGAAAAGACATTTAAAAAAATTTCTAATATGAAATCATAGTCTATGTAATTACATTTATGACTTAAGAGTATCCATTAACTATAGTAGTCCCTTACACAAATTGTCCCGTATACAAGTCGACCATGAACATTTAAAAACTATGAGGGACCCAAGTCTTAACTTCCTTAAATTAACGGCCTGCAAATACTTCATTTACGTAGTCTTTTTTTGTTTGTTTGACCTTTCTCTAGTTTTCTTTCATTTGGTCTGTTTTTCATTCAGGTTTCACCATTCACCTTTCTTGGTTCCCCATGATTCTGTTCCCAGGTTAGGATTCAGTTCTATACCTTTCAAGATTCTCTCCCTCCCTTCAACTTTGCTCGATTACTATATATTTCTTTTGTATTTACTGGGCATTTTCTTAGCTTAATGTTTCTTTTAAGTTGAAACATAAGTGGCCACTGGGGAGGGAGAGCAACTTCAATGGTGATAAAGCTTTCAACTTTAATTCTTCCCAAGAAAATTCCCAAATGGGTTTGTTCAAAACCCTATTTTTCTTCACTTTCTGGTGCTTGTACAATTCAAAACAATCCAGAATCCAATCAACCCTCTACCAGTTCTTCTGACAATGTAACCAAGATTCAATTTTTAAGGAATAAGCTTCACCCAGAAACATTAGCCGGTGTTCTTGATTCCACAGCTGATTTGGATTCTTCATTGAAGTTATTCAAATGGGCTTCCCTTCAAAAAAGGTTCCATCACTCTTCTGATACTTATTTTCAAATTATCTTGAAGTTAGGTATGGCTGGGAAAGTAGATGAAATTGAAGGATTTTGTAATGAGATGGTAAAGGATAAATGCCCAAATTTTGAACAAGTTCTTTTGGATTTGCTTGATATATTTGTTAGAAATAGTAGGCTTAGTGAGGCTTTATGTGTTCTTTCTTGTATAAATTTGTGTACCTTAAATCCCTCTATATCTGTATTTAATCAATTATTGGGCGCACTTGTCAAGGAAAAGAAAGAATTTAAGGATGTATTGTTCGTATATAAAGAGATTGTGAAAGCTGGAATTGGTCCCAATATTGATACACTTAATTCTCTGATGGAGGCTTTATTTGCTGCTGATCGCGCTGATGTTGCATTGGAGCAATACAAACGACTTCATAAGAAAGGTTGTAGTCCTAATGGTAGGACTTTTCAGATAATTATTGGTGAACTTGTTGCAAGGGGTACAGTGGATGAGGCACTTGTAATTTTAGATGATATGTTTAGAATACGGTGTGAACCAGATTATTCTAGCTTTTACGCTCATATAATTCCTTTTTTTTGTAATATGAATGAATTAGATGTAGTAAGGAGGTTGTTTTCTGTGATGAGAGCGTCTAAGGTTCTTCCGGATTCATCCACTTATGGGGCAATGATAAAGTGTTTGTGTTGGAATCTTCTCGTGGATGATGCTGTAAAACTTGTAGATGAGATGGTGTATAATGATGTTTGGCCAGATGATGATGCGTTCATGAGTATAATAGATGGATTATGTGAATTGAATATGTTGAGTGAAGCTAAGGAGTTTTTGAGTGACAAAGAAGTTGCAAGTGTATTGCCTTACAATGCGCTTCTTGAAGCTATTCTAAATGATGGCAGCTTTAACATGGCAAGAGATCTGTTTGATGAAATGATTGAGAGAAACATCACAGATCATCGTTCTTGGAATATCATGATTCAATACTTGTGTGATAATAAAAGGCTGAAAGATGCCTTGAGATATCTTGCTAGAATGATTGTTTCCTCCGTTAGTCTTGATTCATCTACATATTCTGCTCTCATCGTTGGCAACTGCAAATTAGGTAAATGTGAGGATGCTTTGGCATTGTTTCATCAACTTAGCTCCAAATCTGGGTTATTAGATTTGGTATCATATGCTCAACTTATTGAGTGTCTTTGCCAGAAGGAAGAGATTCAGGAAGCCACCGAAGTGTTTTGCTTCATGTCAACAAAGAGATATGCTCTTCAATCGACCTCGTTTGGCAAGCTTATGGATGGACTTTGTGCTAGTGGGTACACAGTTAGAGCAATCAAATTGCTACCAATTGCATATTATTGTGGTACATTGTCTTCTCCTTTTGCTTATAAGAGCATAATGCAAGGCCTATGCAGTTTAGGAAGAGCAAGTGGTCTCTTTATGGTGCTCTCAAGAATGGTTGTGGATGGTTGTAAGCTGGATGGGGAAACATATTGCATTCTTATTCAGAGCATGATTTCGCTTGGACATATAGAGAAGTCGGTTCTATTCTTGGATATGATGCTTAGTCAGGATTTATTACCGAATTCGGAAACACTTTCTAAACTTCTGGAGTATCTGGTGGAAAACACTCAGGTCCACATGATATTTTCTTCAATAGATAAGCTTGTCTCAGAATTTGAAGTTGTTGATTCAGCCATGTACAATATGCTGATAAATAGTCTCTTGAAAGAGGGATACAAAGACAAGGCCTCTTTCTTACTGGATTTAATGTTGGAAAAGGGCTGGGTTCCTGATGCTAGTACTCATGCTTTATTAGTGGGTTCCAGTGTGGAAGATGAAACAGATACTCAAAATCCTTCATGTGACAAATTTATCACACAGGATAATGTTGGCAATATACTTGCTGAGGGCCTCGGGAAATTTGATGGACACGACTACAGATTATAATACTTAAATTGGGATCTTGTCCCAGCAATCAATTTGGCAGATGCGTGCATAAAGATATATGCGGTGCGGTCTACAAAAATTATGACGTATAAGGGCTTATCTCGTGGTTTTTGCTGATCATCTCTGTTTTCCAAATCATCCATTTGATACCTGCTTCAATTTTGAAGGGCTCATCAATTTTTCAAAGCACACCTAGAAGTAAGTTTTTTCTGTTATTTTATTTCTTGCATTTCTT
>JAJOOH010005000.1:0-18293 GCA_029582605.1 Solanum gracilifrons
CTATGAAAGAGTATTGACTTTGAAAGATGTATTTTATACTCCTTCCATGAGAAAAAAATTGGTGTCTAATTTTCTTCTTAATAAAGAAGGTTTCAAACAAATTATTTATTCTAATCAATATATAATTTTTTTTTAAAAAGGTATTTTTGTGGAAAAGAGGTATGCTAGTGATAGGATGTTCAAGTTGAATATTGAAATGAATAAAGTTTTTACTTTTATTTACATACTCTATTCTACTAATTTTTGGCATGCTTGTTTGTGTCATATTAATGATCATTATGTTGGAATCATGAGTAGTTTAAAATTAATCTCAATGATTAAAAAAGAATTTTGAATAGTGTGGGGCTTGTAGTAAAGCCAAGATCAATAAAAGACCTCATTTTCAATTTGAAAGAAAAACTATTTATTAGAATTAGTTCACACTATTATTTGTAAACTTGGAGGAATTTTAATTCGTGGAGGAAATAAATACTTTATCACTTTCATTGATGATTTTTGTAAGTTTACATATGTTTACTTGATGAAAAATAAAAGTACTGGTTTCGAAAATTTTAAAATTTATCTCCATGAGGTTGAAAATCAATTTGAAAGAATAATAAAAAAGAATTAGAAGTTATCATAGAGGCCGTGAATATGAGTCAAATGAGTTTAATCATTTTATTAGATCATAAGGAATAATTGATGAAACTAGTCCTTATTCTCCTACGTGAAATGGTGTAGGGAAAAGAAATAATAGAACTTTGGTTGAATTGACTAATATACAATGTCATGCTTATTGAGCTAAGTGTACCTATAAATTTATGGGTTAAACTATTTTGACTGCTTGTAATGTGTTATCGTGTGCCTCGTAAAAAGTCTAAATTGACACCTTTTGAGTAGTGGAAAGGTCATAAGCCAAGTTTTAGATATTTAAGAGGTTGAAATTATCTAGCCGTTGTGAGGCTAATATATCCTAAAATTACATAATTGAGTAAGAAAGCTACTACTTGTGTTTTTCTTGGGTATGCTTGAAATAGTAGAGTCTATAGATTTTTTAATCATGAAGATAATATTATAATAGAATCTAATGATATTATTTATCATGAAAATAAACTCCCTTCCATTCTAAAAATAGTGGGGTCAAAGGATTGAACAAAATATTTTGTCGCTACCTTGTTCTTCTACTTGTACTTTGAGACATAAAATATTGATGATTTTGAGTTAAGAAGTAATAAACGATCTAGAGTATAAAAAGATTTTGATCCTAATTTTCATGTTTTTAAATGGAGAAAATAGACAGATGCCTTCCTAACCTATTATCAAATTCTCAACTACACACTTATACTTTGGGGGGGTCCTATTACCCCCCTGAACTTTTAAAAAACAAAATATATACCACCCTAAAACTTGACAACCACATTCTCAACATGTAGTGATGCACACTCACTCCAGCTGTTATTTTTTATAATTTATATTTTTTTTTTTCTCTTTATCCCTTTTTTCATTAATTACAAAAATATGTACATTTTTTTTATTCCTCCTTCTTCTTCTTTTCTTTTCTGATTTGTTTTTATTCCCTTCTTCCAAATCAGCTAATTTTTTAATTATTTTTTCATCACTTTGTAGCATCCTTCAGGCACCTTAACAAGCTTGATTACTCATCTCTTTTATTTTTTCAAATTTTTTTATTATGTTATTCCTTTGTCTCCATGACATTAAATTTGTAATATTTTATTTACAGATTGTCGATGGTTAAATTCTTGGTCTTCACCAAACAACAATAGAGATTGAATATAAGATCTGATTGTTGATGTATGTTACTGACCCAAAATCGATGAGAAGGTAGATTAGTGGTGTTGATATTTTGAATTAACTTGAGATTGATAAAAATGAAAAAAAGTTGGATAATGACCCAGATCATATACCCAAAACTCATGTTTAGTTTGGTTTATGAGATTCATGATTGAAAAAATCTATTTTATAGTCATAATTGTTTTAATTAACTGGAATTCTCCAATAATTAAAAAAAAAATCAATAATAGAATGATTTTTTTATGATGGAAGGTGTTTAATAATTCTACTTTTTTTTTGGTTTTGTTTCTCCTATCTTTCTTCTTCTGTTTTTTTTTTCTTTACTCTGTGAATTATTTTTTTGGAATGAGATAATTAGAGGAAATTAGAATTTTCCGGCAATATAAGTAATAATTTTAAGATTATTTGATGATTTTAATGATGATTTGCAGCGTTAGTTGTAGAAACTAGTGAAGCAAATTGTAAAAATATATATTAGAAAATAGATAAAAAAAAGTGGTTAGTGCAGTGATGGTGGTTCAAGGTTGGAGGAAATGGTGGTTTGGGGGAATGTTGAGTAATGAAAAAGAGAGGGAAAAAAAGAAAAAGAAACAAAAAACTTAAAGAAAAAAGAAAAAAAAACATATATTTAACATAAAGTCAAATTAAAAATATTATTATAATATTATTTATCAATTCTTCTGACCTCCACATGCCTCCAAGAGAGTGAGGACACTCTCTGTGCCATGTCAGCATCTAAGAGTGTAATTATTCCGTTTTAAAACAGTCTAGGGGGTGATAGGACTCTCGTAAAACATAAGTATGTAGTTGGAAATTCGATAATAGGTTAAAGAGACATTTGACTATTTTCTCTTTTTTAATGTTAAAGATGAACCTCCCACTTTACCAGAAGCTTTATCTTTACATGATTCTACTTTTTTGAAAATTGGCTGTAATGAGGAAATGGAATCCCTAATTTGTAATAAAATTATGAAATTGGTTGATTTATCACCGGGTTGTAAAATAATTGATTGCAAACGGGTCTTACTAATTTATTTATTTTTTGAAACTGAATGGATCTATTGATAAATATAAGGCTAGACTAGTTTCTCAATGTTTTAAGCAATTAGAAGGCCAATAATTTTTTGTTACTTTTTCTCTGATAACTAGAATTACATCCATTAAACTTTTAATTGTTATGGCTGGATTTTTTTATTTGCATAATCATCAAATCGATGTAAAAGCTATTTTTAAAACTAGAGACCTAAATGAAGAAATTTATATGGAACAACTGAGTATTTTCTGAAGGTAGACCAAGAAAGCGAAGTGTTTAATCTTACTAAATTCCTATATGACCTGAAACAGATACCAAAGCAATGACATGAAAAGTTTGATTCCTACATGATTGAAAATGGTTTTGAAACATAAGACTGTAATAAGTACATATATCATAAGTCTTGAAATAATTTACATGTTATCATTTGCCTATATATTGATAATTTATTGATCTTTGACTCTAAAGTGAATGTTATTGATGAAGCTAAATATATTCTTAGAAGCCATTTTGATATGAAAGATCTTGGTGAGACAAATTTTATTCTTGAAATAAAAATTACAAGAACATGTGATGGAATTTTCTTTGACCTGTCACATTATGTTGAGAACATTTAAAAATATATATATAACTTTCTTGATTCTAAGTATGTTGTAACTTCTTTTTATTCAAATGTTCATTTATTTCCTCTTCAAAGTGAAAATGACGTGATAAATTAAAAGGAATATGCTAGCTTAATTGAAAGTTTGAGATATGTGATTTATTGCACTAGGCATGATATTGTATATGCAGTAGGAATAGTTAGTTGGTTCACAAGAAATCTAGGTAATGAACATTGACATGTTATAACAAGAGTAATGAAATATTTAACTGGGACAAAAACTTGTAATTTGTTCTATAAAAAAAGATAATGTTGTACTTGAAGGCTTTTCTGATGTAGATTGAAAACTTTATCAGGTGATTCATTTCTACCACTAGTTACATTTTTACTTTGGGTGGTGGTGCTATTTGTTGGAAATAAAAAAAAACAAGCAATAATTGCTAACTCTACTATAGAGGGTTGAACTAATTGCTTTAGCATGACCCAGTGAGGAAGCAAATCGGTTGAGAGATTTATTAATTATTTCAAATACCTTCTTTTGAAAAATCAATTCCTTATATTTTAACTAATTGTGATAGCACTGCTGCAATTGGTAGAGTTCAAAATTGTTATTACAACAGGAAATTCAGACCGATAAGGAGGAAACATAGTAATGTGAGATCATATTTGACAACTGATACCATTAATGATGATTATGTCAAATCTTGGGATAATCTTGCATATCCTCTCACTAATACCTTCACAAGAGAAAAGGTCTGGAGCATATTGAGGGGGATGAGATTAAAGTCTATAAATCCTTGAGTCATATATGGGGAAACCCAACTTGGGGACTAGAGATCCTAAAACCAAGTGCAATGGGAAAAACGAATCATATGATGACTTGTTGTAAAAAATGTACTATTTTTTATTCGGTCCCTATGATTTGAGTGCATTATTTTCTGTAGTAAATTATGGCGGTTAAGTTTAAAAACTCATAATGAAAAATATGTAGCCCGCATGGATGGAGTGTTAAACTTATTGGAGCACTCTCGACAAATTTCACCCATCTGAGTATGGAAGTAGGCCACTTCCTGTCAAAATCCGTCTTATTCTCAAAAGAACTCATGAAATCGGGATAACACAAGGTCGTAATGTGTTAACTTTTAAAGATTATGTAGACACCTTGATTATTATGTGTAAGTAGTCATATTTTATTTCCCTTAAGCAGCCATTGTTCAAGTCTGAGACTATTATGACATTGGAGTAAAAATTATTTTTTTACTAAGTGAAGTTTCAATGCAGTTGTTTTGCCGCGAACCTACACCCTGGACATGACTGGAACTGATCAGAACCATTGTTGGTCCTAATCGAACCTTTGTCCTGATTAACTATGTTGCATATGACTGTATAGAATATCCGAAAACTTTAATAGATTAGAATTTCAAAATATTTAAAGAACTTAAAACCATTATCTGAGAATACTTAATACATTTAGTAAACGTTGAGCAAAAACATCTGAGTAAGTATTGAAACTATCTAACTTCCTATCCATGAAGCCTCTACTGTCTAAAGATAGGTGATGGGACAAGATCCACAACACCTCAAAATACTACTAAAACTATACAATAAACTGGAGTCCTCCAAAAGAAATGAGGTCTCACCAAAATCTTACGAGCTGATATGGTAATCTTAACAGAACGCTTATTAATGATCCTAAGTACCTGAATCTGCATCATGAAATGATACAAGTCGAATGACATCAGTCCATTGAATGTATGGTATGTAATAGTGCTATACAAAATGAACTAAAAGAGGTTGGAAGTAATCTGATTGGAAGTGTAGCATGAGCATGAGGTTAAATCGTTTAAGCTTTCCAATATAAGATATGGAATAGAGACAACATAAAAAATAATACATTATACTTTCTTGGAGAGTTTCTCTAATTGACAATCATAACTATGAACCTAGTAATGATACAACATTCGTCCATGTTGCAAGGATAATCTTATACCTTCCCGGGGTATATAGGACAACAACTATAATATATGAATCCATCCCATATGCCTTATAAAGAGGAAGTGAGGAGTCACTCGAAAGTCGATACGAATCCTACGTTGGCTATATAGTTTATGGGGATTTAAGTGAAAATAAATTCTTACCCAATTTGGTTCTCGATACTATTACCAGAATAATCAATATCAATTATGCTCAACAGCCCTGTTTAGGGAACTGACCTTTATTTCACTTTACTTTACTGAAATGATTTTCGAAAATCAATTATTCTCTTTTCTTCTCAATCGCCAAATAGAATATATGAAACCATTTATGTTGTTTTAAAAACCCTTTTCAAATCATGCACTTAAATGCTCATCGACTCACTTTCCATGTCCGAAATTAATGTATAGGAAAAACTCATATAGAAACTTTTTTAAAAATATGACTTCAATAAATATGGTTCATGTAATAATGAAAGCATGAACAACATTGTAAGAATCAACATGCATAAGAGAATCAAAATCTCAATGATTAAGCAACTAGAACTCAGGATAAGAAAACACAAACCAAATTCAGATTTCAAGAGACTATGGGTAGAACCCTAAACATAATCTTTTAATGATTGAATTTAGATGTAGGGCGTGAGGACAAACTTAGTACATCACTATGAGTAGCCTTACATACCTTAGTGACGAGTCTTGAAGAAAAATCTCGGAAGATGAAGTGTGTAGAAGAATATTGAATTGAAAACCTTAGGTATCTTGAAAAGAATCTTGAACTTGGAAAATTGGAGAAATTCCTTTCTTAGAGTTCTTGATCTTTAGAAGAAGGAGAATTAGGGACTTTGAGAATTTCTATACATATAATGATGATATTAGTTTATAATATGGACTTAGGAAGGTCAATTCAGGGTAAAGGTCAAGAATACATTTCTGGGAACATAAGAATAGCATATAAATCAAAGAAGATCACCTTTTAATGAATTGCATCAATCAAATCAGTGATGTTGAGGTCCCCTCATCGAAATACTTGGTGGTTCGCCAAATGGGCTTTATTAGATCACCAAAATATCCAAAAACTTAAGGTTTAAGGCTATTACAGCGAGCTGATTCAGCGAGTTTCCAAATGGGAAAGTGTCCACGCCGAATTTCTTAGCCCGCGCATTGTAACATCTCGTAAATTTAAATATCTAGGAAGAAGCTAAGAACTTGAAATAATCATTTTTGGAAATAAGGAAAAATCTGGAAATTTGTTTAAGTTAGGAAAAAGTGAGTTTTTGGTCAACCTCAAACGGCCATAACTCCTAGCTCAGGATGAGTTATGTGTACTTCCAGATATGGTTGGAAATCTCTTGGAATAATCTTTCCAACTTCGCTGCGTTTGCGCGATTCCGAGTTTGTATGAGTGAGTTATACCCTTTGGAAGTTGGGATGTTGGAATAAGGAAAGTCCAAATCTGGATTTTGAAAGGGTAGTTTGGTCTTTTCCTTATCCTTTTATTTTAATTCGTTTTTGGTAATTACTTAGGGGTCTAAACTGAGCTAAGTCAGTTTTTTCTTTTGGAAAAAAGAGTTAGGGTTTTGAGAGAAGAGAAAAGAGGAGAAAGGAGAAAAACGTTCAAGATTCGTTCAAGATTCGTCGAGATTAGCTTGTGGATTACGTCGGGGGGGGGGGGGATTGATACCTACAAGTTATATGAGATCACATAGCATTGGTTTAGTTCACCCACGCGCAAAACTTGATTCAATTTCAGCAAAGTATATTGATTTGAAAGTAAATCTCTAGAATTCTTGATAAAGTTCGTTTGAATTCTTGTGGGTTGTGTTGTTGAAGTTGCTTGAGATTGATTCACATTTTTAGTTGTGTTTTCGCATGGAATCTGATGTATATTGAGGGTATAGACGATTCTAAGTGTTTGGGGAAAGAACCAATGGAGTTTAGAGGGTTTAGAGCTGGTAAACGAAGAAGAAATTTCGTCGGTCTAAATTTGACAGTGTCTCCGCTTCGCGGAGCTAGTCTCCAGATTTGGGAAAAGTAGTTTCGCATCATGGCGCAGTCACGGACCATTCTTCCTCAAAAGTTATTTTCAAAACAAAAATTTAAATGCTTCTCCGCGTCGCGGACCCACCCTCAGATATTGATTTTTGGTATTTTCTCATGTTTAGCTATCTAAAATCATTCCTAAACATCATTAGAGCTTTCCAATCACAAATCACAATCCTTGAATCCATAATTCAATTCAAGGACCAGTTAAGAGTCAAGTCAAGAGCAGTTAAGGTCAAAGTCAAGAGAAGTTCTTAAAGTTTTCCAAAAGTCTATTGCAAACGTTTTAACTTTGTTTAAAGACGTAAGTTTTGAGTTCAGAAAAGAGTAAAGTTGAAGTTCATTTCTCCAAAAGTATATGGGGCTATGTATTCCCAACGCGTTTAAAATGTTTTCTCATTTAAATAAGAAAGGAAACCTCGATTTCCAAAAAGTCTTTTGGCTAGTTTTCATAAAAGAGTAGTCGCTTTTTAAATGAAGCAAGAGGGGAAATTTTGATTTGCAAGATAGCCTTTTAGCTAAGTTTTTTAGCACTAATCTCAAATCACAGAAAGAAGTATGTTTTTAAACATAAAGAGCTAGTATCATATTTTGGGAGTAGTATTGAGCATCGATATGGGGGAGAGTTCAGATAACCCACAACCCCCATAAACCATGTAGCCATCATGGGTAGAAAAGGGTCATACTTTTTAGATGAACCCTTAGTGCTTTTTAGCATAGACTAGTGAATCCACTTAGTGAGTTAGGCTCTATACCCCTAACAAGGTATAGGACGGTTCTTGGCATTGTGAAGTAAAACGCTGTATCATCACTATTAGTCTTAAGTGATGGTTATCGGTTAGAGAAACTCCCACAACAGTATTTTGTATTTTTATATACATCATAAATATTTGTATTTTCATATACAAATAGAGTTCATATTGTATCTTTACATACATATAGAGTTATTATTGTATTTCTAAATACACAGAGTTGAAAATCTTGTTTAAAAGCTTTTCTTTATACTGCATTTATTTGCACTACTTTATATTGAAATCAGTTCAGTTCAGTTGAGCCAGGTAAGTGTTTCTTTCAGAATTCTTTTCAAGCTTAAGTTATGTTTAACATTCCAACTCGCATACTTGTACATTCAATGTACTGATGTCAGTTGGCCTGCATCGCCTTATGATGCAGACGCAGGTAACCAGGATCAGCATCCAGCGCATCATTGATCCAGTTGAGCTTCAGAGTTGTTGGTGAGCCTCCTTGCATTCCGGAGGATCCCCCTTTTTCATTACTTTATTATTTTAGTTCATTAGGATGTAGTGGGCCTGCCCCGACATCAATCTCAGTTGTTTTAGAGGCTTCATAGATAGTCAGTCAGATGTTAGTTCATTCATCATCATTTTGTTATTGGCTTATGTTCAGATTTGAGTTTCCATTTTGGCTAAGTTAAATGCTTATTTTAAAACATTGAGTTCAGTTTAAGACATGTTGAGTTATCTTTTATTTGGATTCTCTTTCTTGTGTCTAAAAGCTTCCACTGAGTAAGTAAGCCAGGCCAAAGGTTCACTTGGGGCTAGCAATGATTCTCAAGTGGCAGCCACGTTCGGGGTGTAGGCTCAGGGCGTGACACGCATAGTCCAATAAAATAGCAATGACTTCTTACTCCAAAGTCTGATTTGATAGGTCATGGGTGACCTAACAGATAGATATGGTTATTTGAAGTTGACCTTTATATGAACTCATGCAAGAACTTAGCCGATAGGAATTCTTTGAACTTGACTTTGTGTTTGAGGTCACTTATGACCCTAGATAAATTTTGATACCCCTGATATACTTGGTAATGGACCTTAATACCCATGAACAAGTAGTACATCACCTGGTTCAAGCTCATAATCTTATGATGAACGATTCGGATTTTAAAAGTAGAGTTGCAAGGTGTTACAAAATGATTCGAGTCTTAGCATTTAATATTAAAATGAGAAAGAAATTATAGTTTTTTATATAGCATTGTAATATTATAAAATGTATTTCAAGGGATGACGGGGATCACATTAGTGCATCATTCCTTGGGATTTAGTGTCTGTATCTCATTTTCGGTGCATTACTTTGCACATTGAATTGTGCAGTAGTTTTGTCTTATGCAATCTTTAGTCTATTTATCTTCTCGATTTACTTCGCCATTATTTTTCTGTTCATTATAAGGAAGACTTCATCACCTATAAGTAGTGGTGGTTTTCCTTTGTTTTGATACAAGAAAATATAGAGTGCATAAAAGTTGGTTATAAAATAGAGTTCTTATTAGTTGAAGAGGAGTGTTCTTTTTGTGAACTTTTGGACTCAACTATTATCCAGAGTTTGTTGGGTTATACTTTGTGAATTAACTATTGTAAGATCTTGGACATATTTATATGCTTAAAAGACAAATGAAACCATGTTTTAACTAAATTTGAGAACAAGTTTCGTTCTGTTCGTAGTTAATAGTCTTGTTTCTGTTATTTTGGCTAACCAAAGTGTTAGGTCTTTTGTAGGTTGGAAAGTGTGTGAATTGGAACTCTGAACATAAAGAAATGTAAGGAAATTGAGGATGAAGTCAGAACCAAGTGTGCACGTCACAAGGAGAGCTAAAGAAGGAAATCAACTCCGCTTTCTCTCCGTGTCACGGAGCTGAGAACAAAACTATGGACGCGAAAATAAATTCAAAGCAGAGGCCTCTGAAAAGCTTTCGTGTCGCAGAGCTATCGTGGATCAGGATAAAATGCAAAATAGGCAAGTCTTCCTTGACCCCGCATCACGAACCTGCAGACCAGAATTTAGCCGCATTTTTCCAACCTATAAATAAACTCATTTTTTTTGTTGTACAATTATTCCTTTTCTGATTTTTGGAGGACGAGACTTGGATGACTTTTTTCTTCAATTTATAGGCTTCATTCCTATTCTTTTTCATCTTTCACTTTCCGGAATGTATATTGAAGATTCAAACTTTGGAAAGTGTGTGAATTGGAACTCTGAACATAAAGAAATGGAAGGAAATTGAGGATGAAGTCAGAACCAAGTGTGCACGTCACAAGGAGAGCTAAAGAAGGAACTCAACTCCGCTTTCTGTCTGTGTCACGGAGCTGAGAACAAAACTATGGATGCGAAAATAAATTCAAACCAGAGGCCTCTGAAAAGCTTCCGTGTCGTAGAGCTATCGTGGATAAGGATAAAATGCAAAATAGGCAAGTCTTCCTTGACCCCGCATCACGAACCTGCAGACCAGAATTTTGCCGCATTTTTCCAATCTATAAATAAATTCATTTTTTTGTTGTACAATTATTCCTTTTCTGATTTTTGGAGGACGAGACTTGGATGACTTTTTTCTTCAATTTATAGGCTTCATTCCTATTCTTTTTCATCTTTCACTTTCCTGAATGTATATTGAAGATTCAAACTTTGGAAAGTGTGTGAATTGGAACTCTGAACATAAAGAAATGGAAGGAAATTGAGGATGAAGTCAGAACCAAGTGTGCACGTCACAAAGAGAGCTAAAGAAGGAACTCAACTCCGCTTTCTCTTCGTGTCACGGAGCTGAGAACAAAACTATGGACGCGAAAATAAATTCAAACCAGAGGCCTCTAAAAAGCTTCCGTGTCGCAGAGCTATCGTGGATCGGGATAAAATGCAAAATAGGCAAGTCTTCCTTGACCCCGCATCACGAACCTGCAGACCAGAATCTTGCCGCATTTTTCCAACCTATAAATAAATTCATTTTTTTTGTTGTACAATTATTCCCTTTCTGATTTTTGGAGGACGAGAGTTGGATGACTTTTTTCTTCAATTTATAGGCTTCATTCCAATTCTTTTTCATCTTTCACTTTCCTGAATGTATATTGAAGATTCAAACTTTGTGAATCAAATTATGAGTAGCTAAATTCCTTTGTTAGGGCAGTGGCTATGAATGATTGTTTAATATCAAATCTATGAATGAAGTTTGGTTATCATTCAATGTTATTCTTGTGTTCTTAACTTTACTATTTTAATGCTTCATTAACATTAGAATTAAATATTATCTTTTCTTTAACTCGGTAGAGGAATAGATAGAATGTAGAATACAAGTAGTATGATCATTCTTTGTATAAAGATGATATTGATTTGTATCTAAGATAGAGATATAGCCCAATACTTATATTTTAGTCCAACTATTACAACCCTAAGTCCAAGTCCATCGAAATTCATTACTTTAGTTTTTATCCACCCTACCTCACATAAGATAATCAAATTGTCTCTTAATTGAATCACTTTGTTCGTGTAATAATAACTATAGTGTTGCTTAGCTGTTTGATTGAATCGACAATAACTTTCTTCTGGATTGTTCATGTATTAGGTGTGTGTTTATTGAGATACCTATATCCTAAAAAAATTATTACTTTCAAAGTGAAAGAACCTAAAATCCCGAACTAAATCGACAATAATCAAATCGACATTTATTCTTTTCATTTTAGCAATTTAAAAACCAACTAAATTGGTTTGATTTTCACCAATAACCAATCCAAATAGAACCATGAATACCCCTAATTACTACTATATAATAAATCATTATACTAAGATGAAATATATTACACTTTATAGATGAAAATAATGAAGATATTAGATTAAAATATGATCCCATATTATACCAGTTAGATATCCAATATTTTTATTATATTTTTCTTTTACTTTCCCCAATAAGTATTTAATCAAGTCATACATACTGATGATAATATAATAATCATATTTTGACCAAATTCAAAATAGTATTACATAGATCACTTGTAATTACCTTACAAGTAATCTGATTGTATACATATTTCTACCTTCGACATATCGTCAATATATAGAACTTAAAATTGATAAGGATTTAACACATGGAGCATGCAAAAATTAACACATGGAGCATATATTTCTTCTCATGATCACAAAATTACACATTGTTCCTAAAACGATCCAGTACTGACAATATGGTAATAAATGGATTTTGAGCCTAACTCAACCTTAAAAGTTAGCTCATAAGAAGTAGATATTCGAAGGTCATATAAGGAAACCACATATCCCTATTTCATCCAATGTGAAATTCTTCAACAATTACATATTAAAAAATATACGTACTGATAAAATTCGGGATTAGGTCTTGAAAAATGTACGTACTAATATAATTAGTGATTAGGTTTAGAACATTATAACTTTTTATAAATTAGGATTTAGGTATTGTAACGACTTCAAGACCAAAAGCACCAAAAAAAAAATTCAATATCTATATATTCAAATATTTTGGATATTTATTTATTAAAAAAATTGGATATCCATATATGAAATTGAATATCTATATATTCAAAAGGGCTAGTACTTCGCCGCGCGGCGGGAAAAACCCTTGTCGCATTCCGCCATCTAAAACACTTCTATCAATACCTATATACCTATTCCTTTTATTTGGGTGGGGATGTAGGGGGGGGGGGTGGACTGAGAATGAGGTAACTGTGTATCTTTCTACAAGATCATCAAATCTTTGTATCCTTTTTGTTGAATTTTTTTTGTGTTTTACTGATTAGGTTCTCTTCCATTTTGAATCCAGGAAACCTGTTTACTCTGTTGTATTTAGTCTAAATGGTGAATACTTACCAAGTAGGTCATTGGATAAATGCATGAATATATGGTAAGTGAAGGAGGCAAAGATTATAAAAACCAACAATGGTGATGGCGGTATTTTTGAGTATATTGAAGCAAGGAAGGAAACAAGTTTACAACTTCTTTTGCAAACAACAAGGTTTGTGTGTTTGATATTTGATTGTAGAGGTTGAGGAATAGCGTTTTAAAAGGACCTGGGAACACAGAGGTAGGAATTTCACAATTCAAGAAACTCTGTCGTGCAAAAATGGAGATTGTAGATATGCTTCTCTTGATATATCATACAGTATCCGGTTTACCCACTGCAAGCATAAGTTTGGATCAAAGACATAATGATTTAGTCGACCCTAATTTTGGTAAACCGGACAGCGTGTGACGAATCAAAAAAGCTTATCTGTATTCTACATTTCTGCAAGGCAAAGTTTCTTGAATTGTTAAATTCCTGCCTCTGTGTTCTCAAGTCCTTTTAATGTTATTCCTCAACTACTACAATCGAATATCAAACACACAAACCTTGTTGTTTGCAAAAGAAGTTGCAACCTTGTTTCCTTCCTTGGTCCAACACACTTCAAAAATACCACCATCGCCATTGTAAGTTTTTACAATCTTGGCATCCTTCACTAATCATATATTCATGCATTTATCAAATGACCCACTTGCCAAGTATTCACCGCTTGGACTAAATGCAACAAAGTAAACAAGTTTCCTGGATTCAAAACGAAAGAGAACCTACTCAGTAAAAAAATAAAAACATCCAAATGGAAGAGAGTTCTTATTAGTTAAATGGGTGTTATTTTTGTGGATCTCTGGACTCAACTCTTGTTCAGAGTTCGTGTAGTTATACTTTGTGAATTGTTGTTGTATCTTGGAGAGGATAAGTCAGAAGACTACAGTTGGACCGGTTCAATGGTAACAATTTCAAGAGATGGGGGAGTAAAATACTTTTCTATTTAAGTCTCTACTCAATGTTTCTTATGTATGAACAGAGAAGAATCCTAATAAAGTTGACAACACCTCCCTATATGATGATAAACTTGTTTCTCATCTAGAAAAAGTTGAAAAGTATGATTTTGATTCTTACAAGTGTCGGTATTATATTCTTAATTGTCTATTATATTTGATAACTTTTATGATTATTATAATAGAACTTACTCTAATACAAAGAAAATTTAGAAAACATTGCAGAGTAAGTATGATGCCGAAGAACGCGGAGCGAAAAAAAATGTAGCTAGTAGATTTTTCATTTTCAAATAGTGGACAACAAATCAGTAGTTGAACAAGCTCAAGACTTTATAATGATTGTTGGAGAGCTCCGGTCTGAGAAGATCAAAATTGGAGATAACCTTATTGTTTGTGGCATAATAGATAAAGAAGGTTTCAACAAATTATTTAATCTAATCAATATATAATTGTAAAAAAAGCTATTTTTGTGGAAAAGGGGTATGCTAGTGATAGGATGTTAAAGTTGAATATTGAAATGAATAAAGTTTCTACTTTTATTTACATACTCTCTTCTACTAATTTTTGGCATGCTCGTTTGTGTCATATTAATGATAATTATGTTGAAATCATGAGTATTTAAAAATTAATCTCAATGATTAAAAAGGAATTTTGAATAGGGTGGGGATGTAGTAAAACCAAGATCAATAAAAGACCTCATTATCAAGTTGAAAGAAAAATTATTTGTAAACTTGGAGGAATTTTAATTCATGAATGTAACGACTGGGTTCCGTCGTTATAGAAAAGCCAACGGGTAAAAATTTTGGGTCGGAAAACTTTTTCGTAGTAACTTGAAATTTCTCAACCTAGTCCAGATTTGGACGAAATCGGAGGCAGTAGGGTGTAGGGAAATTTGGTGACCACCGGGTGACTTATTTATGATTTTGATTACATGAGTAGTTAGATAAGTCGTTAAGAAACCCGTACGACTTTACGGAATTGAATTCGGGTGAGTAGAACTCCCAAAATCGATCTTAGTGTGAACAGTATTTTCTGAGCGTCATTGGTTAAAGGTGTGTTGTGAAATGGGGGTCTTGGAATTATTAAAATAGCTCACTAGTTCCGTGCAAGCCACAGGGGTGGGATTTCTGCCGCCAAGGCGGGGCCGCTGTAGCGGGGTGAGGACCTTTGTGACGGGTTCAACGCGATTAAATGTCGTAAATAAACCCGAAAATGTCTTTATTCTACACTTTTTTATTTTTAGAGCTAAGGAACAAACCCGAGGCGACATTTGACAGTTTTTCACCATTCTTGAGGCTAAAAGTAAGCTTTACACTCCTCGAATCCATTTTTCGATCCGTAAAATGTAATAATATGGGTAAATATCGATAGGGGAGGGTTTTGATCTGGATTCTATGGTGGGAACAACCCTATTTTGGGTGCTTGGGATCATGGGTATGATCTAGGGTTCATAGAATTGTTAGCAATTCAGGTTATTAGTGATTGTTTTTTGATTCTGGTATTGTATTGATTTTTTGTAGACCAAGAACAAGCGGAACGAATTCGAAAAGGGAAGGATCAAGTTTCTTAGGGTTCAAACTTATTTGGAGGTAAATGATGGTTGTGATTCTATGATTGTGTGATGTATATTTGTTCTTGCTTCGTTATCATACATGTATGTATGTGAATGTTGCATTATTGATCACATTTGTTGTAAACGAGATAGATGAATAACTATATTCCATGAATCACTTCTTGATTGTATGATTATTGAAAATGTACTTGTGATTGTGATTGTGGTGTGTTGATTGGATCGGATACCACATTCCGGTATACTAATTGGGATCGATTGCCATGTTCCGGCATAATTTTGGGATCGGTTGCCACATTTCGGCATAAACATTGGATCGGGTACCACATTCCGGTATGCGAACAGTTTAGGTTTGGGTTCCACGAGAGGACCATTGACTTGTTATAAATGTATATTGTTGAGCATGTGATAATCGATATTGTATATGTTCGGTATGTAGCATGTTTGTAATGTTTTATTGACTTGCTTATGTTACACTTAGTAGGATAGCCGTGTGATCCTATGTGTATTGATACTACACTTGCTCTTTCTTTGTTGAGTACATGGCATCTTTAAGCGGCTATTGACAGACCTTGCTTAGAAGATCAGTGATAATCATTCGAATTCAAGGGTGAGCCAATTCTTCTAGGCTGCCATGAGTTCTCCTTTCGTCTATGTCCACATTCCGGACTTAGACTTTCTAGTTAGTGGATTTGTTCATTAGTTTGGGGTTGTGACCTTTCTTGTTTAGATTTGTTGAACTTTAGATGTTTTGGTACATTGACTTTCAGGTTCTAGGTGTATTCTTCCGCATTTGTTTAGTTGATAGACTTATGTTTGGAGTTTATGGGAACTCTCTATTTTTTTATTTAGTATTTAACTTGTTTTGTATCCGTAAATGCTTTAGTTTTTGGTTTAGTTGCTCATTTTGTGTTGTAGTAGAGGTTCTCCCATCGGAGGGTTAGTGTGGGTGCCAATCATGATGGTCTGGGTCGTGACAAAGTTGGTATGAACGAATGTTGAAGGACTTAATGTTTAAAGAAAAATATTTACTAACACTAATTGAGACAAAACAAATCCAAAGGATTAAGGCACTAGTGACTAAATTGTATGTTGGAAAATAGTGAACACAAACAGATACGACAAACTTGAATGGAGAAAAAGAACATAGAAACGGAGCAAGTGACATCTCAAAAAAGGGAAAGAAAGCCTACACTCTAAAGTAGACTCAACGAAGCAACCAAATAAAAGGAAGCAAAACGAGTAGTGACAGACAGAATACAAGAACCCAAAAACAGTAGTAAATGCGACACATGAACTTGAAATGTTGACATCTTAATTCATTCATTCAACTCGAGGTGAAAGAATAAAGGATAAGTCATCAAATATTAAGCAATAACACAGAATCATATTGAACAGGAGCAAGCTAGGACTAAGAACACCTATGCTCCAACATCAACAGGAAGAACAATAGGTGAGACAAACAGAGGCATTTGGAAGGGATAAAATCGATAGAAAATTCATAAGAGGAGATTGAAAATTTCATTCTATTCATAACAAACATAAACACAACATTAACTAACAAGAAATTAAAATCAAGAGGACATTTACCTTCTTCAGTGCAACGACTGGAACGATGAGCTGAAACGAGTGATATTACCACCACAAGGAGACTCCGACGAGCTTTTTAGTAGTCAACAAAAAAAAGTGTATTTCTTCTCTTTTAACTTGTAATTCTTTTTCTATAAATTTCTACCCCTGAACTCTTAAGGATTCTCCATTTCTCCAAACTTATCTTAATTCTCCTTCCTTTAAACACAGTGAATAAGACACTATTTATAGAGAATTGAGATCAATTTTGGGGGGAAATTGATTGATGATTTGGAATGAATTCAAATTTGAAATTTGAATTTTCTTTGCTCTTTGGCAATAACGGAAGAGATTGAAAATCCCTCAAAAAGGGGAAAAGGGAACAGCGATGTGATCGATCTAGGCCACTAGGTTATGGGTTTTGCAAGATAGTTGGGCGAGATTTACGGGTTTGCAGCGCAATTTGCTCGTTGTTTCTCACGTGGAAAAGAAGAACCATGGGGCGGTCAGGTTTGTGTATTGTATTGATGTATGTATTATTGGGTCTTGTACGTATGGTATAGTTGAGGGAATTGGACTGACAATTGGAGAAAAAATGGAATTGAGGAAGTTGGGTTGCTGGGTTGATTGTGTAGTAAAGGGTTGTTGAATGAATTGGGTTTCTTTTGGTATTGGATTTGTCTTTGTTGGGCTGATAAAGGTTTAAGGGAATTGGGCTCAAAGTTTGGGCCAAAGTTGGCCGAAAATTGGAAGTGACAATGGGTTAAGTTGGTAATAGGATCAATTAGCCACGTGGAGTTAAGAAATTAGCCGAATTAAATTTAATTAGTAAATTCGGTTAAAATTTAAATAAGACGAATTGCCATTAATTAATTAATGAGCTTCTTAATCTTAACGAAATATAATAATTAATTTGATTATAAAATAATTAATTACAAACTAATTAACTCGAAATTATAACTATAACTTAAAGTAAATTAATAAAATATTTAACGAAAATGTAAAATTTTTGTGATGATTTTCAAATATTTATAAAATAACGTGTTTGTAAAAATATACATATTAATTATTTTAAAATTATTAAAAATGACAAAATTACTTTAAAAATAACTCAAAAGTATTTTGAAT
>JAJOOH010005001.1:0-16353 GCA_029582605.1 Solanum gracilifrons
GCGTGTGGTTACAGGGAAGCTGCATATTATCAAGTGCAGATAAGGTCAGCAGATGAGCCTATGACTACATTTTACAAATGCAAGAACAAGATGTGTGGAAACAATTGGAGAGAAGACTGAAATGGTTTTAAGAAACAACTGTGTATTCTTCAATAGTTTCTTGGTACCATTTCTCGGTTTGTGCGTATCATCCTAGCACAGGCAGGGGCCATGTTGATCTTGTCTGTATCGTTCCAATTTTATTGGATGTCCATAGAGGGACCTGTATTCTGCAAAAGTTGTGCACTATTTAAGTCCAAGCTTTGGTCCCCAATAACCTAATTTGAACTTGTTATGAAATTTTGTCATAGTGATATTACAAGGTGCTGATTGTGATGCTTCATCTTCTGTCTATTGCCAATTTTTCTTTGAGATAAGAGTTACTCGGTACTTGTGCAAAAAGTGTCTTAGCGAGGGCAAAATAGGAGATGATTTCTTTCTATTTGTCTAAGCTTAGTGGATGGAGTTACTTGATACTTGTTTGGTGAAAGCTAGTAGATACCTTTGAAATTAGTTGAGGTACATTCAAGCTAGTTTCGATATTATAGTTATAGAAAAAAAAAAGTGCAAAAAAATTGTGACACACTTGGATAAGAGTTACATACAGAACACAAGAGAGATGCTGACATATAAGTAAACATGTCGTGTATTAAAATCGTGTGTGTTTAGACCCAGAGATTTGACTATAAAAACAAGTGCGGTATAGAAAATCATACTACTTTTTAAAATATAATTATTTTTTTCAAAGTTTGCCACACAATATGTGTAGGGTTCGATTCTCATTAATCCCATCGAATCGAAAAAAATGAATAGCTCGTGAATTCTCATTTCAACTAATTAGGCACTTTGATGATTAATCTAATTAATTAAGCTTATGGTATTGATGAGTCATTAACCAATAGAAAATTATCAATTGATTGAAAATGATTTATTCTTTTTCTTGTTTTTATTTGTTTGTTTAAATTAATCCCTTTTAGTTATTGTACACTTGTACTAATCTTTTTGCTAATTGTGACACTTACACCAACTAATTAAATTAATCATGATTAATTATTTGACTTTTTTGGTAATGAGACAACAAAAATTGAGAGGTAAACAATAATCTTTTGTTTTTTTTCCTTTAATTAATCTCTTTTACTTATTATACTATTTTTTCTGCTAATCGTGACAAGTAAATGAACTAATTAAATTAATCATGATTAATTATTTGAGTTTCCACTAAACTTTTTGTAATGATATGACCAAAACTGGATAGGTAAACCATAATCATTATCTTAATTATCCTAAATTATTGCCACGATAATTAGGATTTTACCTAGAACATGATTAAAATAATAAAGGACGTTACTATATAGAAATCCATGAAAATATTCCCTTTTTTGTATCTATAAAATATCCTTTATTTTTTGTCTTCCTAAAATTATCAAAACACTATTAAAACAAATTAAAAAAAAACTAGTAAATACTTTCATATTATGAATCCTTTACAACATCTTCATTACATTAAGTTACTTCTTTTTATTTTTCAACTCGTATTCAATCGATATTTATATTAAAGCTCAATTAAATTTGCATTGCATACTATACGTCAGAGGCGAACCCAAAATTTGAAGACTTCGGGTGCACCAAACATTATCTCTAAGCTAAATTTAAAATAAAAATTACAAAATAGCACTCTAGCTGGATTTGAACCCTAGTCTCGCGGGTGGTTCCTTAACCTTGTACGTACCAACAACACAAGAAAACTCTTATGCTGTTTATGGGTGCACCGTTAATTATATCCTAATTTCTGTCAGTTTCTCAAGATAGATATACATATATACACATTATTTTTCCCGAAATTAACGGGTGCACATGCACCCCACCAAACAAGGTGGGTCCGCCTCTGCTATACGCCTCATGTTTTGGGACGATGCTCCCAATAACAAAAACAAGAACTCAAACACAAGACCTTAGGAGGGAATCAAATCATCCCATCACAGTCCACGTTTATTATCTATCCTATATTTTATAGATACAAAATTATAAATCTAGTGAGTACATTAAACTCATTTTTCTTATAAAACCTTAAAGTAATTAATTGAGCCACAATAATCAAAAACTACTTTATTATATTGTTGTTGAGCCACAACAATTTACTTCATTTTTTTTTTTGCTATTAGGGTTATATATATTTATTAATTTATTGGACCATTAGGGTTATATAAAACTCATATTATTAATTGCATTGACAAAAAAAAAAACTAGATAATAAATTTCTCAAACTAAGGGGATGAGTGAAACAAACATTTTTTCTTTCAAAATTACAAGAAATTAAAGATACAAGATTGCTCTATGCATTTAAAAGATACTAAACAAAACAAAACAAAAAACTTGACCTCCCAAATCAAAACTAAACTTAATTAGGGAGTGAAAAATAAAGCAAAAATTAAAAACAAAAATAAATTAAAATAAGTTCTAAATCATTAAAAAAATAAAATGAAGCCAAGCATTAGACTTGCCTAAGAGTGCAAATTCTTCAATATTTCATCTTCTTTCTCTTGTTCTTGATTCTTTCATCTTCACATAACTTTCTGGTAAATAAACATGAAAAAACAATGATATTTAATAACTTCTAACATTTCCATCATAAACTTAAAAAGAGATTATTTTTTAAAAATCTATAAACAAAAAATATAGTAAGATTTTTTTTTTTTTAAATGAAGAAATAACAAGAAGAAGATGAGGAGGAGATAAGGGTTTGAGTAGCAAAATGGTGGAATATTTATAAGAGAAAATTCCAAGTAATAAAGGTGTTTTATTATTTTATTTTATTTTAAATTTTGTGGTGGAATACAATGAAAGCACATAAATAAATACATGCATAATATATGCCAACTGGATACCTAACAAATTAAGTGATAAGATTAAAAATATTTTAATAATAAAGGGTCTGTGTCACATGCATATTGTTTATATTTGTTAATAATAATGGTGTTCGAGTAAGTTTGAGCATACCTCGACTATACATATTTCATTAGATTTTAATTATTGTCTATCAATAATCACATAAATATTAAATAATTATGTTTAAGCTTTTTAATTATTTTACTGAATATCTGCTATCTCTAATCAATATAAATATCGAATAACTTTGGTAAATAAAACCTATCCAGGTGCATAATCACTTAATTTCTCACTAGTTTGATATTTGATGCTCAATTCGATAAATTTATTTTCACATTGAGTAAAGTTCATTAGAGGGAACTTATTAGAATTTTTTTTGTTCACAGGCTCAAATTCAAAATCTTTAATTAAAAAACAATTGAATCATATTTATCTCAACATAGTCGATCAATAATTTATTTTCCAATATATCTCATAGAATATCTTATAAATAAAAATACAAACTTAAGGTTAAGTGGGTATCTGAGGAAGCCAATGTAAAAGAAAAGACAGAAAAACAAAACTTTGGCCTACTCAGATCAACTTTTAAAAGTTAAAAAAAGTATAATTATTTTTTATTTTAGATTTTCATGAATTATTACTTGCTGAAAAATGTGATTTAGTAAGATGCTTAATATTTATTGAATTCTTCTATTGTTCGATATTTTTATATCGATCATCATCTATAATAATATTAACGGTAACAATTATTCTTTTTATATTGATTTTTTATAACATATTATATTATATGTTCTCTATAATAATAATGTACTATACTATATTAAGATAAAAGATGTTAAATATACAGAAGTTTGACAATAATAATAATTACTTTTTTTTTGGATTTTTATGATTTATAATTAGTGGGGAAAATAATAATGAAAATATTTGAGATGGTCATCAATTATATTTGGTCCTGGTCTTGGTCTTGGTGGTGGGGATTCAATTATGAACTTATATTATACAAATAATTATTTTTGTGGGGTCCTAACCCACCCACCCCCATGTAGGATAATCAAAGATTCAAATCAGAGAAGAATCTTTAATCCACTAAACAATAATACAAGATTGGACAATTCACAATGACTTTTTAGGCCAAACATAATTAAATTTCATTAATTGTTTACCTTATGACAATTGACTAACTATATTTTCTTTCATACTAAATTCCCACTTCTCAAAACAAAACAAAAAAAAATTAAACTATTTAAATATAACACACTACAATAAAATAAAAAAGAAGAAGATATTTAATGACAATAGATCTTCTTCTAATGATAATATTTATTGTCGTAAGAATATTTTAATGATAATTGAGTTAATGACATTATTTTTAAAACTTACTAAAATCTTTAGTAACATTTATATAGAGTGTTAGTTATAAGTACTTATATTATATTGATATAACAATAATTATATTATTGCCGCAAAATTATTCTTTGGTTTGTTGTAGTGACATGAAACCCACCAAATTATGATTTTTCATCAGAAGATTGCTTTTCTTTTGACTCCTATATTATTATTATTATGAAAATAATTATGTTTAACCCTATATTTTCTTTTTTCTAGGTGGGGGCATAGAGCTTTTGAATTGGTTCACAAAGTGGGCTTGGCGGCTGATGAATTTGAGAGTTTAATTTCACTAAATACTTACCCACAACAACCGATATTTATATCGAATTAAACAATACGTTATTAAAATAATAGTAAGAATTCATATCATTTAAGTGTACTTAAGTAGCAAATGTGTGTACAAACGATACATGCTTTGCATTCAATGACTTGATATGAAAGTGAAAGTCGACCCTAAGCAAGATCCAAAGATGTTAATAAGTTTACTAGAAGGATTAAATCCTAAATGATCATTAAAAAAAAATACCAATAGATGAACATCGAGTAGTGAACGATAGAAGTCTCAAATAATTCACAGTTATCGTGGATTGACTTAGAGTAGCTAAGCTAGTCTCCCCCCTCCCCGTGAATGGAGAAACAATGTGTGTGTGCGCGCGGGTGGAGGTGGAGGTGAGGGGTCCTCAACTACTACGCCTCAATCTCAAACGATAAAAAAAAGAAAAAGAAAAAAAAAAGGTAAACAATACAAAAAGGCAAAAACAATAACTAGATGATTGAATGTATAGAATGTCTTATGCATTTATTTAACAATAGTACTTGTTCTTAATAGCTGCAGAACCAAAAACAAAGCTATGAAACTAAAAATGTATACAACTCAAATCTATCACTGCCTTTTCTTGTATACTTAACAACAAGTATATATCTGTAACAACCATGTATGTAACACTTGAGCAATATTGTTGAAACACCAGCTTCCTCATGACGATTCAACGAATCAAAGATTTACACTTCTGAAGAGATGGTCTTGTAAAAAAGAGTTGATTCTGTGGACTGCAATAGAACTTGTATGTATGATGATCTACTACCACTATGTATGAATTTCTGTACGTCCTAATTAACACGACTAATCTGTGTATATCGATCCCTGTATGAACATGTGAATCTCAGCCCAGCTAGAAACAGTATAGAGAACACCAGAGAGTTTGTTCCAACTAGTTGAGTCTTTCTTAGAATAAGTCTTCTGTTTCTCAATGATGCCACGATACAGAGGAATGAAAGAAACACCAAAATGATTCCCGACTCTCATCAAGTTTGGACTTGGATTAATCACAATGCCAATATCTGCTTGCAGCAAGCAAAGCAAATCACTAACTGTATCCCCAATGTGAACAGTCAGGTTCTTTTTGTCATCGTTGTAGTTGTTTAAAACTTCACTGAAGGTTTGAACCTTGTCGTAGGGGCCTTCAACTTTATTAACAATTACACCAGTGGATAGATTTTCTTCAAATATAAACTCATTCGCGTGCACATTCACAACATCCAAACCATCTGTTCACAACAAGGCAAAAAAGGAAAGATTTTTAGAGAGGTTGTCAACCTCAAGTTACAAGGTATGGTGCTCGGACTCTCCAAAAATGTTGTCGCACCCATGTTAGATCCTCCAAAACTACACTACTTTTGGAGGATCTGACACACACCTATCGACATTATTAAGAGTCTGAGAAACTTTAGCAGAATACTATGTTGTCTAACCAAAATATAATCAAAGGCCATATGTTTCAACAAAACCTACAAGAAAGTACCTGATGAAAAGGCAGACCTTATTAGGTCACTGCACCAACAACAGGAGAGGGCATGAATGTCTGCATTCAACTGTTCATTTTTTATTATGCTCTGGAAAAAGTTTTTACAACCATCCTGGAGAACCATCAGCTCACCAACTCGCTTTATCCCGTCAAGTCTCAGACCTCTCAGTACTCCAGATTCACTCACCCTCGTATTAGCTCTTTTCTCAAAATCTGAAAGCTGCTCAAGTGCTTTATGCAGCTTTTCATAATCAAGTTTTTCAGCTGTGAAGTAGGAAAAAATTCTTCGAAATCAAATTCATTTCAACTGCAGTGACAATATCCTACCATTGCAAGGCTGAAACAACAGCAAAATAACAAGAATGAATGTTTACCTTTTTCATGAGTGAGCAACAGTGTGTCTATGCATTGCTCATATTCGTCGGTATAGTCCTTACAGATATCATCCCATGTACTATTGAGAATTTCTGACAATAGTTGAACAACTTGATTCTCTGGTTGATTCTCTGGTTGGCTCTCAGGTTGATTCTCTGGTTGGCTCTCAGGTTGGTTCTCTGGTTGATTTTCTGGTTGGTTCTCTGGTTGATTCTCTGGTTGATTTTCATCAGATTTTGGTGCTGATACAATTGTCATTTCTGCCAAGATGGCTGAAGAATCAATAACCGAGCATGTTGAATCAAACTTAAAGAATATCACAAGCCGTTCTTCATCAAGATTGTGCTCTCTTGATATAGGGATGACAGATTTCTGATCAAGTGGCTGCCCTAACAGGAACCCCACTTCAATTTTCATTGCCTTTTCATAAAGCTTCTCAACGATGCTCAGCTCGTGGCTTGTCAATGTGATGCTTAGTTTGTCCAACAAGTTCTCATTTTTCTTAGCCAATTCCTGTATTCAGAAAATATAAGTGAGCCAGTGCAGTAAAAGTGTGCTACATTATGTTATATCTTAAACCAGCTGAATTCAGCAGTATGACAAGGAGGGTACAGACAAGCCACAAACCTCCAAACTTTCAGAAGCATAATTTCGAATGATTATCCTATATTGATGAGTTGGATTTCCCTGAAGAAACACCAGAAGCTCCTTACCAAGGTTGGCATAAAGCCTAAGGCAAGGAATCATAGCACCAAAGATATAAGCTGGCAACTTAGTTCTCTCAAACTCTGTTTCAAATTTTTCAGCGCATACTCCTTCAATCTTTCCTGAGGCTGTAGCCTTTAAGAACTCTGTGAACTTGAGTGTTATGGGGTTGAGAGTGCACTTCTTGCCAATATCAGCATCCCACTCCTAAAAGTGATTCATGATTTATGAAGAAAATGAGAAATTTAAAGGTTAGCACTTCAAATGTGGTGTCATAAGAAAAAGAGATGAATGATCAAAAACACACCTGAAATATCATGTTTTTGTGTGTTTTCTACCCGAACTATCATGTGTTCGTTTTTACTATCTGAACTATCACTAATAATCAGTCCTATACCCATTGTTGGCCTAGTTTAAGCTCGTCTTTTCGTCTTCCTCTCTTCTAATCATCCTCACTTTCCTTATTTCCACTATATTTCTTCCGGATTCTTCGACAATCTTACTTATATACTCCTCAAGACATCTTATGTGCCCAGTAAGCCCTCTTCTTAGAACACATTCTAAATGGACTACAATATGCCATCCTGTTGTGTGCAATTGCTTATAGATTTTTCTAGGAATTTAAGCTTTGCATGTCAAGAGTACTAGTTGGACTAGATACAAAACTATGAAATTCTAAGCAGCAAATATAAAGATGCTGATAGCAACTTAAGTTGGGATTTGGGCTGAAATCTAAAAATAAGATTTACATTGAACTTCGCTTATATAATAGCCTAATATTATATTTAATAAGCAGCAAACAAGCAATGATAAACAAGTTTATGACGAGAAATAGAACCAACGGTGAACAAGAGAAAGAACATTATATCTCACTTGAAGAAACGAGTCTTGAACCTTGAATTCTCTAGTGGCAATCCTTTGCAAGTCACGAAGGGCGTACTTTGCATCATCATCATCAGTATACTTTTCTGCAGCTTCATATCTGCAACACATTTTTGGTGTTTCTTAACTTTCCATGAACTTCATAGACAGAACAAAAATATCAAACAACTTATACATAGGTAAAACAAGTTCATTCACAACCAAAAACTCAAAACATTTATCAGCACCAATATGGAGGTACCAAAACCAACAAGACCCCAAAAATCCTGCATCATCTTATGACAAGATAGATCAAGATATCCTTTCCAATGATAATTTTCCAAGATTATCTAAAAGAGATCCCAAAAACCAATAATCTACCCCCATAGTAACCATTCGACACTCGGAAAAAAAAAAGATGGCAGACCATAATTTGGTTATTTCTTGCATATTCTCATTGGAAACGAAATCAACCTTTTATGTCTCAATCCTAAATTTGTTAGCATCCACTTTATAACTCCTCTAAATTCATCCTGCTCTCACAAAGTCCATTGCATTTCGACACTTACTAGTTTGATTCTGCCCTATTATGTCGTAAATTAGCAGCAAACACCATTGCATGGATAGCTATACAACATTAAAGATTAAAGGTTAAAAAGAAGAACACCCTCTGTTCAAAACATTTCCCACTTAATGAACTTCAACTAACATTTCAAGATATGTATATCATTTCACTATTTTGATTCAAGAAATGTATATCATTTCAATAAATGTATATCATTTCACTATTTTCAACATAACTACTTTATCTGCAGTTACCAAAAATGGTAACTGTCACACTAACAGAAACTCTAAAAACCCAATCAATAACCAAAAAATGGCAGAACAGATTAAGCTTAACAAGAACAAAAAGACTACTCACTCAGACTCAGTCCCAAGATTCAAACTGAAAAACTATAACTTACATTACAAGAAATGTATATCATTCCACCATTTTCATTCAAGAATAACAGCAACTTAACTACTATATCTGCAGTTACACGAAAATGGTCAAAAACACACCTAAACTATAACATTTTCGTAAGTTACCTAATATCAACTATCCAAAACTCCATTTTCGCGCCTGTTGTCAATTGAAAACAAATATTTGGCCAACTCAGCATCGAGTTGTATTTTTTACCATTAACTCAAAAACGAATCAACCCAACTCAATTCACCTCCAAGTTACGAAAAAACAACAAATTGGGACTAAGTAAAGAACTCTTACGCTTTAGCAAATGCTTTGTAGTAGTAATTATCTTGACCTAAGAAACTCAGAAATGTATCATTTTCTAGAGTCCCAGAAGCTAAACAAACAACAAACGGTGTGTACAGAGCAAGTCTTGCCACTTTCTTGAACTTGTACCAACATATTCTTGATACATACATTGCTTCTTCTCTGGGTATATTCATATCTGACTCCATTATTGAAACAATGGAGAAAAATGGTGTTCTTGAAATGAAAAAAATGCAAAAACCCAGAAAGGGTTTTGTGGGTGATCAAGAAAAAATGGAACTTGGAGGAAAAAATGGAGGTTCTTGAACTTTTGATTTTGCTGTCCTGAGTATTCTTTTTTGGAATTTGGAGATTTGATGGACTATACATATATAGTAAGGGGATGCTGATAACGACAAAAAGGTGGAGGGGTATAAGAGTAAAAAATAACAAAAAAAAATTTCCCTGTCTCAAAATAAGTGTATTTTTTTTCACCTCGAGAATTAATTTAACTAATTTTAAAGTTATAATTTTTATTTTTAAAGGAAAGATAATAGATGTTGTAATTTTTTTTTTATGTTAATATGATGAAAAAATGTGTTAAAATGCTGGTTTAAATTTAGATAGTTTGAATTTTGAAAAGTGAAAAGACGAAAAAGTTAATGAGGGTATTTTAGTACACACGAGAAAATTATGTAATTTCTTTCGATTTGAATATGCCTAGATATTGGTGATAGTCAGAATGTGTGTGAGCTGATCTGTATATCACTTTATGATAATATTTGAATGAAATTCATTGTGAATGAAAAACGTGAACAAGGTTCGAGTTTTAGTATAAATGAGAAAAGTTATGATGTTTCTTCCAATTCGAATTTGACTAGATATCTGTGATTGTCAGAATGTGTGTATGCTGATCTGTGTATCACTTTACGACAATATTTGAATGAAACTGTTGTGAATGAAAACGTGAACAAGATTCGAATTTTAGTAGAAAGGAAAACATTATGTTATTTATTATTTTTCAATTTGAATTTGTCTGGGGATTGATGATATTCAGAATGTGTGTACGCTGATCTGTATATCAATTTATGACTTGAATGAAGCTAGATGTGAATGAAAAATGTGATCAAGGTTCAGATTTTAGTAAATTTGAAATTGTCTAGATATTGGTGATAGTCAGAATGTGTGTAAGTTGATCTGGATCACTTTACGACAAAATTTGAATGAAAGTTGTTGTGAATAAAAATCGTGAACAAGGTTCGAATTTTAGTAGAAACGAAAAAGTTATGTTATTTCATTCAACTTGAATTTCTCTAGGTATTTAGTGATAGTCAAAATGTGTGATAAGTTGATCTGTATATTACTGCTAAAATAATATTTGAACAAGAACTATTGTGAACGAAAAATGTGAGATTAGATTGTGTAAATATTTAGTTTAATTAAGTTCTTTTGATTCGAATTAATATTGAAGTAGTGATATTACCTCTTTTTTCATCAGTATTAAGGACATAATTCCTTTTTAGATAAGAAGAATACTATTTAAATTAGTACAATTAGAAAACTATGATACCATTATTCTTTTTTTGATATCACAACAAATTTCATAAAAGATGAGGTCAATAAATAACATAACAATCAACTAGTACTAATTGTGTCATTCTTTTTTGGGATATATGTATATAGTAATAAATTTCACTATTTTGTAGTCATTTACTTATAATACATATATCTAAGTTATTGTTCTTATGATGCCTTAACCTCCTATATATACAAGAAATGGAGGACATTGGGCAATTCTAAGAATTCCAAAACCAATGTTGAAAAACATATTACTTGATGCGAATAATGTGGGTTCAACTGAACCTATTGCTTTCGAATCAATCATGTATACATATGCACAAAAAGGAAAAACATATAATAAGGTCATACTTATTTTGAACTTAGTGACTTTGGATCCTGGATTCGCCTCTGTCTTACCACCTTTCATCCCCGAACCAGTTGTTCTTCTCCTTAGGTCCTGTTGGCCCTGCTTCACCATAAAGTTCAGTTGGAAATAGCTCGACGAGAGTCTCCACTGAAAATCTGAAAAAAGATGGAAGGTGTTTGATTATGTCATCCACTTCATAACCCGATTTGTACACAATGGTTGGACCCCATTCCCTCATGTATTGTAACCATGGCGGTTCTACCACAGTTCCTTCTCCAAGATACTCAGCAGCGATGATTCGATACTTAGTGCTAGAGTCTACATAGTATTTGCTTTTTGCACAATCATTTCTTGCTCCAATACCAAGTTTTGTATTGCCTTGAAGGTAACATCCAGGATGTGGGAAACTCGCGTGGCCATTTCTTGATGCATATACGACTGACTTGTTCCCCTCGATGAACTCCAAATCACGAGCATCAACCCATTCACCACCACTATGTTCTGAGAAGTATACACTACAGAGCTCCCCTGAGAAGTTGCTAATACGAAGAGTATAATGCTCCCAATCACAAACGTGTTCGCCTACTTTATTCAGTGAAAGATTGATCAAGCCTACTTTGAGTGTAGCTGGTCCATTGAAGGGGCAAAATATCCACATTGCAATATCAGTGAACGTTCCTCCTTCAGCCGGTTTAACATGAACATAGAGCTCCGCAGTCTCAATTTTACCACATTTCACAGTCTGTCTATTTTCAACATCTTTATTAGGCAAATCAAGCCAATATTTCCCATCATTTCGTCCACCTGCAGGCAAGTTTGAGCCTTTCGCGTCAATAGCAATACCATTGTCCTTACCATCTTTAAATAGAAGAGCTCCGTTTGAGAAAAACCATGGAACGGATGAGGGCAAGTAAATTTCGTCAGGATGGAAGTAAACAGTAGGTCCATAGTGCTTGATGAGTGCATGGACCTGCTCAAGATTAGGCATTGCCTGTAGAGACGAGTCGAAATTCTTCAAACATGCAACTGTGAGGTCATCGCCTTTAGTGAAGCTCGTACTGCAGAAGAACGTCCCGACTGAAACCCCTCTACATAACATGCCCCTCATGCAAGGTCTAGTTTTCCAAACATGAAATTGCCTCTTTGGAAAAAATGAATTTGCACTAAAAACAACTTCACAAGTCTCACAACTCTCTGTAAGATTAGCGCGGACACATTTAACTTCATCAAGATTCGGTTCATTAGGCTCAGCAGTAGCCACAAAGCCCATTGCTTTATAACCAACTGGTGCATTTGGAAGCCAAATGTAACCAACTTCCTTATAAAGAGCGTTTGCGTTATAAACTAAAGTGTAGTTCATTGGCTTTGCAAGAGCAGGAAGCTTGGAAATCGCATCTTGAAGTAATTCTCTCGGCTTCAAATCTTTGACAGCAAGAACATAGCCTGTTATGTTCTTCTCACCATCTGGCTGACAGTAGTGGCCAACGATCGAAAATCCTTGTGGAATTTCATCTGGTTTGTAGAATGAAACTGATTTTGATTTGCCAAACAAGGGACTACAACTCCAAATTTTCTTAAACTTGGTAATTTGAACAGCTTCAATTTCACCTAGGCATATTTTTCCTTGAGCAAATCCTTTACCTACACAAAGATGATATTCCCATTAAAGCAAACTGAGAAACCATGCTTGATACCTACTGTGTTACTCGGACTCTTCAAATATGGGGACTAGTGCATGTTGGATCCTCTGAAAGAAGTGCATTTTTTGAGAATCGCACACGAATGTGGCAATAATTTTTTGAGAGTTCGAGCAATATAGCTTGATACATACAATATGGTCGGCCATATGAATACTCACTGAGTTCACTTGAGAGAGATTATTGCCACATGAAAATGTGAACTTTACAACAACTACGCCTAAATCTCAAACAAGTTGGATCGGCTATATGAACCCGCATCGATCATATTTCTCTTTAAAACTATCTCAAGCCAATATCATACAAAGTAAAAATACTACTACTAGAAGTGATTTTCTACTGGCATAAAAATGAGAACTTCGTTAACAAATACACCTTCTGTTTCAATTTGTTTGTCTTACTTTCATTTTCAGTCCATTAAAAAAAGTACCTCTTTCCGTTTTTGGCAACTCTAAAATTCAAATTTTCTGTATGACATATATAAGACCACAAGGTAAATATAGTATATTCTACATATCTTCAATTTAGGACCACACAACTCAAAAATCTTAAGTATTTATTTTCTTAAACTTCGTGTCAAATTGAAACGGACGAAGTAAATCAATTCTTCATTTTTAGCTCAAATCAAACAGAGAGAGAAAGAGAGAGTCAACTGAACTACATATTCTTTCCACATAAGAATGTGAACTTTACAACAACAATGCCTCAACTCCAAATAAGTTAGGGTTAGCTATATGAACGACATGATTCTTCATTGTAAATTAACACAAGCTAATATTATGAAGACTAAATTATAACAACAATTACATATCCAGTCTAATTTCACAGGTGGAGTCCGGGATGAGTAATTATACACAGACCTTACCTATACGAGATAAACTGTTTCTGATAGACACTCGATTAAAAGGGTAAATTACAAATACTAGAATAAATTCTCAACTAGCATAAAAATGTGAACTTTAGTAACAAATAGATAATTACATTCATTTTTAGACCAAGTCAACCATAGAACAAATTAAACTGGCAAAGTCCACTGAGAACAAAATACAGATCTTGTGTTGTTATCTCTTTAACATAAAAAACAAAAACAGAAATACCTTGATGCCATTGTGGAATTGGTGAAGGCAAAGTAAAGCTCTGTGGTTCAATTTCATCATAGTTGTAATCAGTGACACTGTCCCAACAGCAACAATCACTCCCAAACATTTCTTCTTTAACAAAAAAATCAAGAAAACAGAAAAAAACAAAACCCCACAAAATGTTTTCTCAAGATTTTGCTTTTAAGCTGACTAGAAAAGTAAAAATACTTTGAAATCAAGAAACTTGGACAAGTACAAAAACAGCACTATTTTCTATTATTTTTTTGTATTAAATATAGGAGTTATTAGGAAAGATTCAATCTTTATGAAAATATTTAGAAAAATAAAAAAGTTGTGTATAAGAAGAGAGCAATAATACAGGAAAGACAGAGAAAAAGAGAATGTTATACTGATGGCTGTTGTTCATTGGTAGTTAGAGTTTTGCTTTTCTCTTTTTCTTGATTTTATTACTCCGTCCATCCTAATTTACGTGATACATTTCAGATTTTGAGATTTAAATAAGTTTATATCAATTTTTTCATATATATCAATTATTGTGAGTTATAATGTATTTTATGTAATTTACAAATATATAAATTTTATTTAAAAAATTTGAAGACTTCATGCGCAAAGTCCAGGTTAAACTTATACAATTTAACTCTTGAAAAATGAAATATGTTACATAAATTGTGAAAGAGGAAGTAGTTAAAATCATTTTGGTTAACTATCATTGTTTCTTTTGTTTTTAGTTTTCCAATCGATATTCGGTACTCACTTTGGACTTCAACTATTTCAAATTAATGCCATAAGTTCTACTTTGTAGGTAAAACATTTCTTACCAAAGTTTGATTTGAGTTAAACCATTTATTGTGGAAAAAGAAAACATGATTGAGACATGATATTTTTATTTTTTTTTGCTAACAAGAAAGGTTTTTAGTTTTATATTCTCTTACTTTCCGTCACAAACAAGTTTAAAAGAAGGATATTGACTTATTCCACTAGGATATATGTAAAGCATATTCTCCTATACTATAATACGGATTTATGATGAGATGATTGAGATTTTTTCGTCTTTAATCAAATATTTTCGTTTAAGAAAGAGTAACAAAAATTTAATTGAAAGTGTTATCCATATAAATAGGCCCTCTATTGCATAAATTTAAATTTAATCGAACTCCATGAATATAATGTTTCAATTATTGAAAAAAATTTAGATATTCTTCTAACAATTATCATAAAAGTTGAAGAACTTCACAAAATTATTGGGATAGTTGTACTAGCAAGGATGAGAAAAAGACTATTCATTATTGGTGTCCAATTTTTTCAAATGATAGTGTATATATGAAAATGACTATTTCTTGCTATCTTTATGACTATATATTTGTATTATTATACCTTTGTCTTCAAATATTCCAATTTGGATCCATTTGCAATCACAATCTTAAATAGGTCAATTTAGAAGTGGACCATCATATCAACAAGAAGATTCAAAGAAGTAAATAATTGAGTGGACCCATTCCCAATGTTTTTCATTCTCAAGTTTTGAATTCAAAACTTCCAACTATGAGCAAAGAATTCATGAAATTTTTTAAAAAATATATCACAGTTTAAAAGATTCATTCAGACTTATCTAAAAACCTTATGCGAAAATGCTAGATTACAGTCTAAAATTTTGTAAGATACTGTAAACATTAGAGAACACAAGATTAGAGTCTAACATTGTTTGAAAGTGTAATTTTCTGAAGATTTTATTTGCACTAACTTTTAGAAATATAACACAAAATTTAATCAGTAACCTAAAAACAACATTTACAAAAATCAAACTGAAAGATTATATTCATCTCACTACGATAATCCAACAATAATGATAATTAAGAAACATCTCTTGAAGGTACTAATTAGACAAGTAACTACACAAGATTTTATACAACATTTTACATGTACTAAAAGAATGTTGTACTCATGCTGAATTTGTCTCACTAGACCATTTTTTTCTACCTTTATTGCTATTATTAGGAATATTCCTACTACTATTCCCAGCATTATTATTATTATTATCATCGTTGTTGTTACTGTTTGCTCCGCAAACAATTCTAAACTCAATACCATATGCATTTCCAAAGCAAGAAAACAACCCTCCTCCATCGGAATTTCGTCGTGCATGTCCTCCGTTTATCGCCTGCGTTTGCGTCGCGATCGTCTCTTTCCTCAATTTCTCCCTATTTGACGATAACAACCCTTTTGCATACGCTTCCTCTGCTGTTAAATCCTCTAATATTAGTGAGCTTTCTCCATCTTCCATTTCCTTTGATTTTTTAGTCTCCACTTCTTG
>JAJOOH010005003.1:0-15583 GCA_029582605.1 Solanum gracilifrons
GGTACCAGTCTATGTTTTTAAAGGCAGGTTGTTTAAATGATATGTCAATGGACCTTATAACTTAGGGGTGATTTTCGAGAGTGACTTAGAGATGAGTGATTCTTGAACTTTCTAAAGTTAGCATAACTTCAAGTTTAATAACTTTTGGAAGGTTAACAAATCGAACTAGTAGAGCGAAAAACATCAAAAATGATAATATGTGATAATAAGAATGATAAAATGACTTACTATCACACATATTAATAGAAAAAAAATGATGACATATATCATATTTAAATTTACAAATCCAAAATTATAATTGAACCTCCCATAAAATGAAATGGATCTTTAAGTTATTAATTTTGTTTCTTTCTAACAAGTGATGCGATATTTATTGGAACACTCGTGACTTAAAAGAATATTCAACAAAACTTCTTGGGCCAAAAAAAAGGAAAAAGGAGGAAAAAAAAGGTAAAAGGGGGAAATTGCGGGAGTTCTTTCACAACGTTTCCGATAGATTTTGGCAATTGTCGATGGCTAAAGACGGCGGAAACGCGGCGGACCCACCGGCCTCCGACCCAAACCCGTGCCCGATTTGTCTTGCACCAGTTACCGAAGAGTCCTACTTGGATCAATGTTTCCGTACGTTTTCTTTCTTTTTAGTTTTACACATATCTTCTTGTAGTTTTATAAGCAGTCATTGTTTAGATGCAATTACATGAGTTTTAAGCCCCAGTTCAGTTGCTTTTCTTTTATATCCTTTTTGCTATGTATGGATTGTTTTTTTTATAAATAAATCGGTTAGTAAGTGCTTAATCTAATCATCTTTTTCTGCAGACAAATTTTGCTACAGCTGCATTCTGCGTTGGATAAAAGTGGTTTCGAGTAAGCACTCTCGTGCCCCTGCTTCAGTAAAGTGTCCTCTATGTAAGGTTCGAAACCTGTTTTATCATTCTTGTTGGTTCCTATTTCGTCTAAGTGTATTGACAAAAGTAGATAACTCTCAAGAATGTTAGCAATTTGGTAGAACTAAATTATTAGGGCATTGATTGATGAACTATTATTAACAGTGATATTCCTTCTAGATGCCACACTTTTGCGTAAGAGTGTTTTTACTATGCAGGCACTGGCAGAGCCAAGATTTTTAATAAGGGGTTCAAAATTTGAGAAGTAAACACATGAACTAATGGAAGGGGGTTCGACATCTATTATACATACCTAAAAAATAATTTTAACCATGTATAAATAGTAATATTTTCTGCTGAAGGGGGTTCGGATGAACCCCCTAAATATATGCTGCCTCCGCCCCTGTATGCAGGAACCTCAAGAAAAATGGAACATTTTCTGTTAAGATGAATTTGAGAGGATTCTAGTACTAACATCCATATAATTGTGTGTCACACACACTTGTGTGGTCAAGGCCATGGGATTAGATATTTGGTCTTACAAACTTTTTGCTTGATCAGAAGAGTTGCCGTGGAACCTTGAACACAGTGTTGAACTACCAAAGTGGATAGATTGGAGATGTGCATAAATATATGCAATTCATTTGTATTATGTTTTACTGAACTTAATCAGATTTTGGTCCCTTTAGAAACTCTGTCTGACTTTTGTTTGCTTATTGAATGTTTTGGAGTTGCTTGTCTAAATTTTGTTGGTGGGGACATTTGTATCTGGGAACAGAAATGAGAGAAACATGGATTTTTTTTACATATTATCTTTGACGTATTGTAACACATTGGGTATGTTGTTGTCGTTGTTTGATGGTATCAACATTTTCTCCAAAACTAAAAGGAGGCTCAATTTTGTTTAAAGCTTGATAAAGCTCGAGTTATGTGCCTCGTGTCGCTCTGAGTCAATGTGCTAAGGCATGCACCTCATCAACCAGTGACTTTCTCATTAAGAGGCAAGCACTAGACAACAGATACACGTGCAAAGTGATACATTATTTTAAAAAAAAACATATGAATGAATTTTTATTCAGAAAAACTTAAAAACTTAGAAAGCTGACACCTTTTGTTTTTCATTTTGCTTTTCTGGAGGATTCTATATTTATTATACTTGGTACTTTTGAAATCAGTATATTTCTGACTCTTCTTATAACTGACAAAAATTTCTAACTCTTCTATTATGAATATAAAATATTTTCTGCTGGATTTCTTTTGCAAATCAACACTCTTCTTTTTCTATTTTGTAGACAGAGAATTTTTCTATTATACGGAGCTATAGTGGAGGGTTTTTTCAACAATATTCTGTAAATGAAAACTTGGACAATAGGTAGTAAAGTCCTCTATACTTGTTCTGGTTTGTTTGTTACTATTCCAGGTTAATGTATTGAGCTCCTTTATATGACATTTGTATTCCAGTGTGTTCTTCACAAAATCTCACAAGTATAGATTGCAGTGCTACTATACCAATGAAGGTAAAGTGTTTTCCATCATTGGTTTACATTTTAGCCATTTCTACCGGATATCTTTTATGAGATATCACTTTGCTTCCAAGAACTTGAAATTGGTAGTTCTGCAGGGGGCTTATTTGACAAATTCAATGTGCTACGTTATTGGAAGTTGCAGAAGTACCTTCAGCCCAATCCTTGGCTTATAAGTTGGTTGAGAAGAGAAATCCAGTCTTTGACTCAGGTCCTTCAGTCTCATCTTTTTCATTGATTAAATGTTGTAATCTTCAATAGACTGCACTTCTAACTCAATCTCTTAAGAACTTTTGATTATGATGGTCAATAAAGACGATGAATCCTTGAATCACAAAAAATAAGAAGCATATTTAATGTTTCACAGAGAAAACAACTTCTGATTATTGTTCTGTACTGATAACCTGTTTCTTACATTCCTCGACTTCTGTGTTCTTATAGCTGAAGTATGGAGATGAAAACCCTTTTTATTTCCAGACTGAACAAGTTTCTTGGGTTCTTTGTAAGGTAGAGGTGAATACTAATTTGCAACCAATAGGAAACTGTCTATAGAACCAGCATATCCATGGGTATTTCTTAGTCAATCTTTAATTAGTCTTCAGTTGAAGTAAATCTTGGTGTAACTAGCCAGTTTTCCACTCAGAATAAGGTTGAAGTCACTGGAATATAATCTCTGCGGTGTATAGGTAAAACTGTCGACACTCCTTGTCTGATCCGTGAAAAAGCTTCCTGTAACTAGTTATCATCAACAACCCATTTCTCATCTTTGGCAAGTAGGCAACTGGCTTCCTATATGCCTATTTCCCTCCCCAAATAGTAGAACTTGTAACTGTAAAGAGCTTATATTAAAAATATTCAACATGAATTGGTGTCATTTTGATCCCAATTTCTCATAAAATGATTTGTTGAAAACACATCATAGTTGTCTAAAACATTACAAAATAGCCTGAATATGGCGGCCTATTCAAACTTTTTTCCCTTGATTGCTGTGACTGAAAGTCCTAAAATGGCACCCATGGAGAACTTTGGTGATTATCGATCATGTCATTCTTATTGCAATAGTACATCAAAGTATGCTTAAGTACTAGACATTTTTGTAACATCTGAGATAACTTAAATGTCATAATTCAATCATCTTTGTAACATCTGAGATAACTTTATTGTATGGCATTTTTGCTAAGTTTGATTCTTTTGTGCATCCTGCAGGAAGAAGATGTAGATATTATTGTACATCATATACTTGGTGTGATTGATTCATTTAGAAGGTACTGTTTGCTGTAAATAGTTGATTTTGCATACATTGAACTCGCCACCATCAAGCTAACCTCTTTTTTACCCAAAAGAAAAAAGAAGGCTAACAGCTCTATGAGAAAATTAAATGGCATTTTCTTGAAAATTAGTTACCTCAAAGTTATCGTGTTATTGTTCTCATGTTCGCTTAATTGGTCATCATTATGCATTTTCAATATTAGATGAATGATCTCTCTGCTGGTTAATTTGCAGAAATGAGCAAAAGCAAATAAAAGTTACTCCTCAAGCAAAGCAAGAAGAGTTCAAGATCATGGTATCTGAAGCAGCAAGACCTTTCCTAACAGGTCGAACTGATCGATTTGTGAACGAGTTAGAACTATTTCTGGCTTCTTCTTTGACTGTTGATGCTTTTGATAGAGTTTATATCCAGCATTTGGGTTGGAAAATTCCTGAAATGATGGGGGAGGGTGAGGTAGGAGAACCAGTTGAACATGCCCCTTTGGTTCCCTATGTGTACTTGTTTGATGAAGTTTGTGATGGAAATGAATAGATTTTTTGTCCTTGAATCTTAAGTTCACCTCACTTGACATATTTTAGCTGGTGCAGGCACAGTTTGTCAATCATTGATTATATGTTTGCTATTTCTCACATCCATGGCCTTGTCCCTTTTAGGCTATTCACAACTCGCAAATTTAATGTTTGAGGTCAGCTTGCTTAATATTGTTGCGTCGTACTAAAATTGTAAGTTCCAAATCTTGCCTCTTATTGTACATTACTGGGCATGTACAACTCATATGCTGTTCTTCTTGACTTGTTTAAGTTCACTACAACGATTTTCCAATTGACTATGGATATGTTTACATCACATCTTGTGACTAAACATTCAATCTCCATTACTATAATGTGCTAAGCAAGAAGCATAGAAAAGATTAAACAAACATGGTTGGCAGCCTTCAGTAATGTATATGAATATAATAGGCTGATACGGCAGGCGGCAAAAGTCCAGAATGGATGCCAATGGCGTTTTACCAAGACGGACAATATTATCTATTTAGCCGGCCAATTGGCCAAGTTTGACAACTAATCAGTTATCAGAGTCCAATTTTCACTAATCCAGAATTGCGTCATGTAAGTCCACTTAGAAGATAAAATTATCTCAGGCCCTAGAAATGATGTTTTATCAACTGCACCATGTTGTGACTTGTGTATCATGAATTCATAGTTAAATGAAAAATAAATAAATTACAAAATGAAATTAGTGTCGGGAAAGTAGTAAAGTTTAGCAAGAAAGATGCAAAAGTTGCAACTTTTTATAAATTATTCGACCCAAACAACAATGAAATAGATTTATCATAAATTATTCATATTTTTAAAAAAAGTTATGTTTATTCATATTTAAAATAAAATAAAATAGATTTATCATAAATTATTACGTAATAAGTTTATAACTCAAGATTTACGTTTAAAATATTAACGGTTTCCAAATTGACACGTTGGATACTGATTTGGTCAAATTTGGCGGGCGGACCTCCAACTCTGAAAAAACATCTTTAACATATTGTACCTGGAGTTCAATTTATTTTATTTTTAATTTTTAAAAATTATATTGAAAGTATTATAAATTATAGTAATTATTTGGGACACATAATTAAATTAAGAGAGAGAAAGTAACTCATGTATAATGAAATGCGGCTTCTTGTCTCTATTTTTCCGAAGTTTCTATTTGGATTAATGACACATGATATATTATTTAAATTTTTGGCTAGAAATCAATTATTTGAACAAAGTCCTAATTATGATTAAAATAACTAATATAAATTCATTGAATAGTGCATTGTCCATTTGATTTACTTATGAATTAATTGAATTCATGTATGTATAATTTCAAGGTGATATGAATCTCCTAGTTTGGATATTTAACAAGGTGACCTTTGTGAGTGATATCCCAACAATATAATTAGAGATATCATTCACCATTTGAATGACAAACTTGAATAGAAGAAAAATATTCTTCTTCATCTACATTTTTTGTCTTCTTATTTTTATATTTATATTATTCCGAGCTTGAGTTTATATATTTTCTCTTAATTTTTTTTTACAATCCCACAATTCTAAATCCATATTTTAAAAATTCTTCTTGAGTTAGATTCTAATTATCTAATCGCTTTATCTAACTTACTCATTAATCACTATAATATTATAAATCAAGTCAACTCTCCCTCTACGATATATATTCGACAACTTATTACCAATAATTCTTTTATGCAACTTTACTATTTTTCTATTAATATAAATTACCTATATATTCTTATATGATATTCTGTGCAGAAATAATATTTTAACCGGTAAGAAAAAATAAACAACATTTTCTGTAGGAAAATATTTTTCAATGCTTCTATTTTTGTTACTCTCCAGTCTCCAATCAAAATTCAAATTTATAAAGAATAAAATGGAGGAAAAATAATTAGATATATAATTACTAGTATTTATATTTTTAGAAAATTTACTCAAAGCAAGAAACAATTTTGGAATATATATTTAGGGAAAAAAATATAATGTAGATCTAGATTGAACAAGAAAATTAAGAAGAAATATATGAAGATAATTAATTATGATTAAGATTGTGTTTTCGTTAGCATAAATTTGAAAAAGATGAAAGTATGAAAAATGGAGATGAGCAATTAATGGAAAAGGGATTGAAAATCACGCTCTAACAATAACGGTGGTTGGTAAGGGAAGGTCAAAAACAACAAAAAGGATAAAATTCTCCGCCATAATCAACCATCAAGGTAGGCCACACTCCACTAGTACAGCAGCCATACTTAACCAACGGCCTCCAGTCTCCTTCTGACTCTCCACCATCCGATCTCTGTATAAATAGGTACAGATTCGTATCTCAGGAGTCAGGACTAACGGAAAACGGGAAGAGAGAGAAAAAAATGGAGGTGAGAGCTAGAGCCCCAGGGAAAATCATAGTGGCTGGGGAACATGCTGTGGTTCACGGATCAGCTGCCGTCGCTGCCTCTATCGATCTCTATACTTACGTCTCCCTTCGCTTTCCTACTCCTGCTGGTATACATTCTACTCCAAATTAGTTGTAAATGTGATTTCTGAATCCAATTTAGGTTGTTGAGTTCTTAATTCACATATATATCGAGTGTTTGAGGCTTTTATTGAGCTCGATTGTGGGATTTTCTTTTTAACTTTAGGAGAATTCCTGTCTGGTTTCTAGTTGACAAACGATTTTCCTTTTCAACTCTGTTCTCATTTATCAGGAGGAGAAGTATGTTAAAATATAGTCTTTGCACTTTATTCTTCATCATGTATGTTTGTCTTTGTTGCCAACCTTCCTAACTGATCTAACACTGAAAGTGATCCATCAAAAACGATTTTTCTCCATAGCAAAGGCACCTAAGAGACATTGAGTTTTCTCAAAAAATGTATAATTATATGATCAAGTGTAGATAATGTTATTCTGATGGTTGAGTTTTAGGCTTTTAGTTGTTAACGGGACTGAATGATTGGTTAATGTTTACTGTGTTATGCTCATTGTTCTCTAGCACTACTCTGATATTGAGATAAGATACTGGAGTTCATACTGACCTCTAGGATTTGCCACATACGCTAGGTCTATCCTAAAAGTGGATGAACTAAGATAGAAACATGATAAATTTGCTTAATTTCAACTTTTACTTGTCTAAAGAAGGTTATTTTTCTTTGAAAGACCAAAACAAAGAAAAATCACGTTTACCCAAACTGTTGTTTCCTTTTTCATTTTAACCCTAATATGTTTACTGGTTTCTTCATTTTGTTTTTCTCAAATTATGTTTCTTTTCTTCTGAAATTCTTCGGGAAATAGATAATGACGAAACACTAAGCCTCCAGCTTAAGGATGTGTCCTTAGAATTTTCCTGGCCAATTGCAAGAATTAAAGAGGCTTTTCCAAACTTGGAAAATCCGATTCCACCTTCCTCATGCTCGCTGGAGACTCTTAAATTAATTGCTTCTTTAGTCGATGAGCAGAACATTCCTGAGGCAAATATAGGTCTCGCTGCTGGTGTCACAGCTTTTCTTTGGCTGTTCACCTCAATCCATGGGTATTAACTTTCATTCCTTTACTTGACCACTTGACATTCATAAAACAGATTCCATAATATCACATTGACTTTCTCTTTGATTGCCTTATTAGATGCAAACCAGCTAAAGCAGTTGTCAATTCTGAGCTTCCATTGGGATCAGGCTTGGGTTCGTCCGCAGCTTTTTGTGTTGCACTCTCCGCAGCCATTCTTGCTTTGTCAGATTCAGTCACTATGGATTTCAGCCACCAAGGGTGGCAAGTATTTGGAGAGAATGAGCTGGAATTGGTGAATAAATGGGCTTTCGAAGGCGAGAAAATAATTCACGGGAAACCATCTGGTATTGACAACACAGTGAGCACATATGGTATGTGACAATAGCCATTGTTACTATATCTGCTTTCCTTTTATGATATGTTAACGGATCACAGAACAAAGAGAAAACATTGCAGTCAAGCTGACAAGGGGAAATTAAAGCATATAGTTTTGGCTTAAGCGAGTAAAAAGAAAATATGCTAATTTGTGACTGAGAAGTAAGAAATTGGTAGGACTGTGGGAATTAATAATCATCTATTAAGATAAAAGAAGATATCTTAAAGAACTTATGCGTGCAAGAAAAAACATGTAATTAACTTGAAAGCCTCCCATAATTAAACATTATACTTGAGATTCTAATAAGTAACGCCATAGTCACGAAAAGACATTTTTGTTTATATATGTCTAGCTGCCTTAAAACGACTCTAGAATAACAGCTTAATCTAAGGGGAATTGTGTTATAAAAGAATTTCACAAAGAGGAATTCATTAGGCTAGTTAAAAATATTCCTATCTCTGACCAGCCGTTGGTATGCTGTGTTCTCCTACTTTTGTGTAAAAAAAATCTGCTTGTTAAATTCATCCAGAACGCCCACTTCAAACAGTTGCAGTTTTTTTTTGGTAATTATGCTTTTGGAACAATGACATGAATAAGAGGTATCCTCAGTGCTCTATGAAGAACTATTGAGATTCAATTATGGATTGTAACATATTAGCAACACTTATTTTATCTTCTATACAACTCTTTAAATTTCCCTAGGCATCTCAAATATTTGTCGAATGATAAAAGACATCTTGTTGTTTGTTTGAGAGCTATATCTGTTATATTGCCAGTCAAACCAGAATCAAACAAGAACTGGAAACAATGTAAACATAAGCTCCTTCTAATATCTACAGATCTTTTACTTCTGTGGTAATTTTAGGCAAACAAGTTAACCTCTTCATGTCCACACCCCAAAAGTAAAGTTTTAGAGGAAGTAACTTGAAACAAAGACTAATGTTCACTGGAAATAGGTCTAATAACTGTTGACAGATAATCAAGACTCATATTGCATGGTGGATGGCCCAATATCTAAAAGAAACCTTGCCTTACAAGTTAAATTATGTTGGTTTTTCACTTTTTGAGTCTACGGCTCTTTAGACATGATGTAAAGCGCTGGAGACAGAAAAACATCATTTTAGGGTAAATGGGCACAGTCAGCATAGAAAAGATTCTACCAGTCACAATCTAAATGTCATTACTTACTCACAAAGGGAAATGCAAATTATTTCTTTTCACTTTGCATGTTCTATGTTGCTCAATAATCATTACTTTTTGTTTGCAGGGAGAAGAGAATTGTTCTCTCTTCTTCTTTTGCAGTTCTACCGATTAAACTTCACATATATGTCCTATTTATATTTGGTCTCACAAAACATACCATGAGGTCTTAGATCCATTAGAGAATCTGAATTTGCTATTCATGAAGGTAATGAACTGTTACAGATGGTTATCTAATTAGAACAGATGAGCTATTTTAAAATTGATCTTTGCTTGGCAAAGATTTATGCTTAGGGGAGCTCCTGAATTACAATGTTAATTTCTCTCATGTGCATTGGCAGCGTTTTGACACTCTTCTCCTTTTATGTGGCATTTTTTTTGGGACACGGGGTTTGTATATTCACTTGCCCTTCTGTTCCTCCTACTATCATCAAGGTATCTTGTACATGATTTGCCTGAAATATTTTCCATGGTAGATTTTTCTTCTATGGTTAAGAAACATAGGATACTTCTAATTTTCAGATAATCAATGGAAGGATATGTCAGGATTTTAATGACTTCGCAACCTATAACTTTACATACAGGAAACATGATCAAGTTTAAGTCAGGCGATTTGACACGCCTCAAAACAAACATGCCACTTAAAATGCTGATCACTAACACAAAGGTTGGGAGAAATACAAAGGCATTGGTGGCTAGCGTCTCCGAGAGGACCTTGAGGCATCCGACTGCAATGGCTTCTGTGTTTACTGCAGTGGATTCTATCAGTAATGAAGTGGCTGCAATTATTCAATCACCTGTCTCTGATGATCTTGCCATAACTGAGAAAGAAGAAAAACTGGCAGAGTTGATGGAGATGAACCAAGGATTGCTTCAGTGCATGGGTGTTAGCCATGCTTCCATAGAAACTATTCTTCGAACAACTCTAAAGTACAAACTGTCTACCAAGTTAACTGGAGCTGGTGGTGGAGGCTGTGTTTTGACATTACTACCAACCCGTATCCTTTAATCTATTTTCCTTCTGATAAATGCTTTCTAATCACAATGTGCTATTTATATGATATCTCTATTCACTATTGACATTTTTGGAGTTACTCTGTTTCTCCAGGATATTATACTTCTAAACTCTAATCTGCTTTACCTGGGGTTCATAAATGGGATGCATTGGCACATCCCCATGCACATTAAGCTTAGGTTCTTGAACATTACTCTAAAAAGGTAAAAAAGTTATTCACTAGGTCACAGTTCTATATACAGAGATGGACAACATTCTTTATCACTAACATTTTCTGCATAGTGACATTTGTTTTTTGCTTGTGGAATCTACATCTTATTTAGAAGTATGAACTGCAATTCTTGCCTTAACTAAGCGAGTCTGGAATATGTAATATTTGCTTTCTTCTGCTCACCGTTTCACATCCCTGTGTGTCCCACTGTTTGTCAATTTTCTCATTTCCTTTTTCTGGGAACAAAAAACATATGCACATGAAAGCATTTTGTCAAGTTTTTCTTAGAACAAAGAGCATATGCGCATGAAAGCATTCGTTTTAATTGATTGAAATTATATGACTCTGCAGCTATTTTACATGGCTATATCCAACTTTACTGAAATTACACAAATTCAACAGCCTATTTTACAGGTGTTATATCCATCTCTTCTTGCCTGGTCTACTTGATGCTTTTGTTAATTGATTGAAATTACATCTATTTTACAGGGTTATATCCATCTTTTCTGAAATTACATAATTCTACCGCTGCTTTACAGTGTTATATCCATCTCTTCTTGATTGATATACTTGATCTTTGACATGTCTGAAAAACCAATCACTAGACACTAATCTTCTCCATTAATAGCATTAATCATGTCTGCTGCCGAGTTCCCACATTTCAGCCTAGCCTTCTTTAAACTTTCCTTGACAACAATTTCCAGTTCTATCAGGAACAGTCGTTGATAAAGTGATAGCTGATTTAGAAACATGCGGATTCCAATGCCTGCTTGCTGGAATTGGTGGAAATGGCGTAGAATTTTCATATAGCGGCATTCCTGATATAGGAGCCAACGGAGGCAATTTGTCATGAGATCTATCTCTGCACTCTTGAATGTGGACATGGAGGTGCGCTTCGCAATCTAAAGAAACTCAGATCCCCGCCATCAACTTGTTTTATAGTTCAGGTCTTTGATTAAGAACTTGCAATAATTATAGAGACAAATTTCATTTAGTTTTCTTTTATTTCTTCTCAACAAAAATATAAATGGCAATTGGAAAATTCCCCGTTTTGATAATTGGAAGCACACGTTAATTAATTTTACTTCCAAAGTTACTCTTCTTGGTTCCTCCTATTTACTTGTCCTCCAATTTGTTTAATTTCGTTATCCAGTTGCTATCGGCTTCTTCCAGACAATATCTAAGAGCAGATAAACCTTGTTTTAAGGGACACCAAAGCGCAGACACAAATAAAGAGACAAAAGCGTATTTTTCATTGCAACTTATAAACATACTGAGTGGAGCATTATTCTATTAATACCACTTCACTGTGGAGACCATAGTACAAAACACAGATAGTACATTAAAACTAACACAAAACAGATAAAAGCTTTCCACGTAAGCTGATAAAAGCTCCCAAAGAGACTTTTAAGCATTGACTATCGTCCCACCTGCAAACCAACAATATACAACATTCAGATCATATGCTCAATCTAAGGATAACATATTAGTTTTAGTTTTAGCAACTTGGCTATGTAAAGGCTCAGCAATACCATTAGGGTGGATAACTTGGCCAGTTATATAGGAGGATTCCGGGCAAGAAGCCAGGAAAACATACGACGGGGCCACCTCTATAGGCTGAGCAGCCCTCTTCATTGGCACTTGTTTACCAAAACTTGCACATTCCTCTTCAGAAAACGAAGCTGGAATCAGTGGTGTCCAAACTGGGCCAGGGGCAACACCATTAACGCGTATGCCCCTTTCCACAAGCTGAAGGGCAAGTCCTCTAGTAAATGAAACAATTGCACCCTTTGTGGCTGTGTAATCAAGAAGTTTTGCATTCCCCTTGTAAGCAATCACTGATGTTGTGTTTATTATGCTGCTACCTTCCTTCATATGTTTCAAAGCATGCCTGCAGCCAAAACATTCATTTGAATTGTACAGAAGTACTGTAAAACTTACCTTACACTATAATTGTGTAAATCTTCTTAAAATAGGACCAACCTAGTGACAAAGAAGTAAGAGAAGATGTTAGTTCTAAAAACTCTCTCAAGCCTTTCCTCATTGATCTCCTCAACCGAACTAGCTTCGTACTGCTCTGCAGCATTGTTCACCAGAATATCAATACGGCCATAGGAATTCACAACCTCATCAACCACTCTCTTGCAATTGTCATCGAATCCCAAGTCCGTTGGCACCGCCATTGGGTCCTTTGCATCTGCTGCCTTGGCTTGCATTAGCAATTTAAGTGTCTCTTGCGCATCTTTTTCTTCTTGAGACTTGACGTAAGTGAAGGCCACAGTTGCACCCTCCAGTGCAAAGCAATGGCACACTGCTCGTCCAATCCCAGAATCGCCTCCGGTCACCAGCGCTATTTTGCCCTTCACATTATCAAAATAAAGAGCTTATTAAACAACTTCCTCTCTGCCACTTCACTTTTCTTTTGTCTTCTCTTTTTAGTCTCATCTATCCAAAAAAAAGAATATCTATCTTCTCATAATTAAAAAAAAATAAATTAATTTTGATTTTTTCTTAAACCTTATGTGAAGATCAAAGTTAAAGATGCTAGATAAACTGGAACAGAATAATACTACACAAAGGCGTATTCTCCAAGCATGCACAGTACACTTCAGACTTCCCTTCGTACTTGAGCCTAAGAACTAAATGCAATTTGTAAAAGTTTGCGGTAGCAGGTAAGAAACGAAGAAAATACTGAAGGGAATTAAGAAAAGAGGATTAAATACTCGAAGCTTATTAGCAGGCTTGTAATCCTGGCTAGAATAGTGAGGAGTAGGGTCCATGGCATGTTCCTTGCCAGGCTGAGTTTCTTGTTTCTGGGGTGGGAATGTTTGTCCACCTGAAGCCATTGATCTCACGATAATATTAACCGGAGGATATGATCTTCTTCTCTTAGTGTTGTTGTTAGTAAAGAAGCTGCAGGGAGAAATTAGGTGAGTAGTGAAAGTGGAAGACAAAGCTCTAGCTGAACAAGGCAGAAAACGAGAGCACATTACCCTTACATATATACGAAGAAAAGTAATGGTGAGTGATGAATGGATATACTTGGCAAATTAAGGAGGTGTCTTATATGTATGTACACGGAGGAGGAAGAGGGAAACGGTGGAAGAGTAGCAGCTAGGACGTGTCTTGTTAAGCCGCATGCAGTAGTGGACACGTCTGTAGAAACGCACGTCATAATTAAGGTGTGTTCGGCGGACCAGCTTCAGCTGATCATCTTTAACAATGTAGCAATTAAGTGGATTTTTGATATATATAAAAATAAGGTTGGAGTACTTTACAGGTGCCAATAAGAGGTATATTTAGAGTGGTGTAAGTGGTTAACTTTATGCGTCACATGCTTTGCATGTCCGCAACGTGTTATTTTCATGCAAATTTCCATACGGCGCGGCGCTCAATTTCTCTTGGGAGTTTTGAGAAAACTAAGTTTATATCCGGATAACTCTCCCTACTCTACAGCAAGAAAGTCTCATATTCCACTGGAAACAAATTTGATAAAAGTGGTTTACTGATCAGAAGCGTAAAATGGCGTCACTTCGAGTTTCTGCTGTTACTTTTTTATTTCTGCTTGCACCGCTCCTTATCTTGGCTACGGTGAACTGCGATGGTGCATGCACTCTCTTTTACTTTTTTTTCTTAAATCCTTTCTTCATTAATTCATTGTATGTTTGCAGCTTCTTTCCATGGTTGTTATTTTGATTTATTTGTCCTATTCTTTTTTACTTTAGTCAGTTTAGAAATAAATGTCTTTTTTCTTTAACTCTTTAATTTTAATTTTTAGATTAAAGTATTTCGGTACATCTAATATATTTTTGTTTGAGAGCTCAAAACATACTTCATCTCAAATCATAATCAGACAAAACCAATAAGCTGCTTTATGTGTTGTATTTTATTGTAGGATGAGATTATAAGAAATGTAGGGGTATATATCTACAGGTAGAACTATTATAAAAGGACAAATAGTATATATAAGGTAGAGAGGACAAAATACAATTATCAGATATATATTGAGCAAAGAAAAACTGAGGATAAAAAAGGGTAGGGATTTGATCATTACCAAATCGATTGTTGGATAAAATGGGTTTTTTTTTTCTGTTACACAATAATAGATGTAACGATACAATATAAATAAAATTGAATCTAAATTTAAGTAACAACCAAAATAAACAGTACACCTAGTACAGTAAGTAAACTTCCAAACAAGCGTTAGATTTGAATTTGTTTTCACCAACAGTGTTATAAACTTTCAGCATATATAGTTGACCCTACTTGTTTTACTTATTACGTTGGAGTACAAGTTTCACTTATTATGACTATTACTTAAAAATTACCTCAAGCCGATATGATAGTGGTTTACAATATATTGTATATACTAGTACTACAGAGCAATATATACCAGTATAAAATTTACGAAAACCAATAAGCTGCTTTTTGTAGATCTTTAATTACTACAGTTTCTAATAACTTGGATACGGAACCGGGTATAATATAAACAAATTTTGAATTTTGCCATGATTTTAGTGCCTGTTTAATGTTGCCGCAATGGCACAATGCAGAAATTGATTTAATTACTCCATATATTATGAGATGTTTAGTCTAAGTAATGCGTAACGCGCATATTATCAAGAGATCTTTTAGTCTTTTAATTTGTCCTTGACGATATTCTCAGTATAATATAGATGTATAATATATATATATAATGATCATAAAAAATTAATGTATAACAGCTGGGAAAAGGAAAAAGGTAAAAAATAAATAGTAAATCTGACTGATTATTTGTGTGAAGATTCCATTAAAATATTGACATGATAACTTGTTTCTGATCCGTTGTCTAATTGACAGCAGGTTGTTAATTTTGTATCATAGAATGTTATTTCTATGAAAACCGATACTTTAAAATATGTTTCTTTTGGCATTATATTTTTGATATAAAATAGGTTTCCCCTTTGTATATCATTTATATATTATGGCAGATGAAGAAGGTCACGTCCTTTCCGGTATCAACAGTTACCGGCAATCCCACAACTTACCAGCCCTAACGAAGCAGGACAAGG
>JAJOOH010005005.1:0-14679 GCA_029582605.1 Solanum gracilifrons
ACTAGTTCAACTACAATTATGACCTTAGAGGGGGAGACCACTATAGGAGGGGGACAAGGTGTCATGGGACACAAAGTTAGATATAAGATGTTTGATAAAAGATCTGACTCCTTTTTTGTCACTCCCCGAGCCTACACCCTGGGCGGGACTGGCATTCGAGAACCATTGTTGTCCCCAAGCGAACCCTTGTCCTGGCTTACTTACTCAGCAGAAGACCTAAACGTAAGAAATAGTCTCAAATAAGGAACTTATGAAATAAAATTAGAATGTCTTTAAAGAAAACATTCAAACTAGCCAAGATGGCTACTCAAGTCTCATAGCAAAACATCTAACATACACGACTAAAGAACTCATAACTAATTGTTTGACTATCTATGAAGCCTATAATAACTAAGATGGATGTCGGGACAAGACCCACGACATCCTAATGAACAAACTACTGAAAATAATAAAAAAGGATCCTCCGGAAGCAAGGAGGCTCACCAACAATTCTGGAGCTCAACTAGAATCAATGATGCGCTGAATGCTGATCTTGATTACCTGTATCTGCATCATTAAAAGATGCAGGCCAAATGACATCAGTACATTGAATGTACGAGTATGCGAGGGAAATTCTAAAACAAGACATACGCTTGAAAGGAACTGAAAGAACTTATCTGGCTTAACTCAACTCACATTAATTGAACTCATTTCAATATAAAGCAGTAATGTAAATGCAATATAAAGAAAAGCTTTTAAAATATAGATGTCAACTCTGTGTATTTAGAAATACCATAGTAACTCTATATGTATGCAAAGATACAATATAAACTCTGAAATGTATATAAAAATACAAAATACTTCTGTGGGAGTTTCTCTAACCGACAATCATTACGTAAGAGCTATTGTGATGATACAACGTTTTGCGTCACGCTGTCAGGGTCGTCCTATACCTTACCGAGGGTATAGAACCTGGCTACTAAGTGGATCCACTAGTCTATGCTAAAAAGCACTAAGGAGTCATCTAACCAGTATGACCCTTTTCTACCCATGGTGGCTACATGGTTTATGGGGGCAGGGAGTTTTCTGAACCCTCCCCCAAATCAATGCTCAATACTACTCCCAAAATATATTACTAGCTCTTATGTTTAAAAACATACTTCTTTCTATGATTTGATATAATTGCTCAGAAACTTAGCTTAAGGGCTATCTTGGAAATAAAAGTTTTCTCTCTTGCTTAATTCTGAAAGCATTTACTCTTTTCTGAAAACTAACTCAAAGGCTCTTTGGAAATCAAGGTTTCCTTTTTTTGTTTAAATGTGAAAACATTTTACTCTTTGGGAATACATAGTCCGGATATACTCTTTTGAAGAAATGAACTTCAATCCTTACTCCTTGTTCTTTACTCAACTTGAACTTTAAGTCTTAAAACAAAGATAAAACGTTTGAAAAAGACTTTTGGAAAACTCTAAGAACTTCTCTTGAATTGACTCTTAACTTTCCTTGAATTTAATTATGGATTCAAGGCTCATGATCTCATTTTATTGATGATTTCATGGTGTTTAGACGTACCTTAGAGTGTAGGAATCAACTAAGAAACATAGGTACGTTTCAACGGAACTAGTACGGAAAGAATGGGAAAGAAGTAGAAGACCCGACGTCCCTGGCGCTCTAAGTGGCACGGGGCGCCATGAGCAAAACTTTAGAGCCTGACTTGGGGCGCACTGGCTAGCGCGGCGCCCCAGAGGTCAAACTACAGATGCCTCTTTGGGGGGCGCTGGCTGGCGCAACACCCCCACCTCATTCCCCAGATTTTGACGAATTTCCTTAGTCATTTTTCAAGTCTAAACTCAATTGGGTCTTTGCCCAAACACTTAGATTCGACTACATAACCAAAATATCCAAGAATCTACCCAAAACGACATCTAATTTCATGAATTAAACTCAAGAACTCCTTAACAACTTCAACAATCAAGAACCCAATAGAAACTTCAAACAAATCCATCAAGAACTCAATTTCAATGCTTTCAAGAACATAATTTCACTGAAGAAATCATGATTGGCGTGTTGGGAACTAACCCAAAGCTATGTGATCTCACATACCTCGTAAGGATCACCCCTTGACGAAATCCACAAGCAATTCTTCAAGAACTTGACGATTGCCTTGCTTCTCCTTCTCTTTTCTCCTCTTATTTTCTCTTCTCTCAAAACCCTAACTTGTTTTTCAAAAGCGTAAACTGAATCCAATCATTTTAGACCCCAACTAAATTACCAAAAACAAAACTAATTAGTTGGGCGGTGAAAAGACTATAATGCCAATTTAAAATCCGGTTTTCACTTTCCTTATCTAAACAGCTCAACTTCAAATGGACAAATCTCACTCATACGAACTCAGAATTGAGTAAACTCGACGGAGTTGGAAATAAAATTCAAATATATTTCCTACGGTATCTTGTAGTACACCTAACTCAGCCTGAGCTAGGAGTTATGGTCGTTTGAAGTTGACCCAAAACTCATACTTACCTTAATTTTATTAAATTTCCAGATTTTCATTCTTTCCAAAAATGACTATTTCTAATTTTAGCTCTTTCAAGTTACGGGATGTTACATTTTCTTTAAGCAATAGAAATATCTTAATCAGTGAAATAGGTATATCTAAATCATGAGTTTAAATTGTGGTCGAATTAATGTCAAACTCAATATCTTCCGGCATGATGGAATCATGCAAGAATCTAATGGAAAAATGCATGATTTCTTGGATCGTAGATCCTTATAATTACATAAAACTTATTTTACAGCAATTAACAAAGATAGACTAGATACCAAAAGTTTGGGAGAATACAAAATTACTCGCACAATTTATTTACAATCATGTTACTGTCCTAAAGCTTTTAAGAAACGTTTGTGTGGATGAACTTGTAAAGTCTTCCGGCATAGAATTCAAGATTGAGGTACGCCAATTAGAGGACTGAAACTGCCTAATTAAGTGTTCTTTCTAGTATATAATATTTTATCAAAACAAAAACTGCACAATTGACGTTATCTTGGAAGACTTTACAAGCTCATTGGAACAAGCATCTCTTAGAAGCTTTAGGACTGTAGAATGTCTGTAAATAAATTGTACCAATGTTTTTGCCTTAAAATCTTCTGGTATCTAATCTACGATGTTAATTTCGGTAACATAAGCTCAATGTGATGGGAATCATCTGCATTCCAAAAAATTATTTTGTGTTTTTCCATTGGTTTCATTCCTACTTTTATCATGTTGTTAGATATCGAGTATGCAACTTCAAGGACCATAGTTTCAATTACTTATTTAGATATACCCCTTTTCGTTGAGCAATATGTATATTTGATTCAGACAATGCTTTGTTTCTCCTTGAACATATCATCAAATCATGTTTATCCAAATACCCAATAGTCTCCCCAAACAACACATCCAAACACATTTTAATATTCATGTACATACCAAAGGTTAGAGGTTAAAAAAGTGGCACTTGGTACTATTTATACTTCAAATATGACCTTAGAGGGGGAGACCACTATAGGAGCCTGACAAGAGGTCATGAGACACAAAGTTAGATATAGGATGTTTGATAAAAAGATCTGACTCCTTTTCTTTATGCAATAGGAATATCTTAATCAATGAAATAGGTATATCTAAATAATTAGTTTAAACTGTGGTCGAATTAATGTCAAACTCAATATCTTTCGGAATCATGCAAGAAACTAAAGGAAAAATGCATGATAGTTTCTTGGACCGTAGATCCTTATAATTGCATAGAACTTATTTTACAGTAATTAACAAAGATACACTAGATACCAAAATTTTGGGAGAATACAAAATTACTCGCACAATTTATTTACAATCATGCTACTGTCCTGAAGCTTTTAATAAAAGTTTGTCCGAATTAACTTGTAAAGTCTTCAAAGATAACATATAGTTTACCCGTTTTGTCTATAGAAAACATTGTATCATAGAACCACTTAATTAGGATTTTTTTTTATTGGTGTACCCTAATCTTGTTTTCTACAAGTGAGGGTCAAAAATGGTTAATTAAGTAGAATTCCAGATTGAAGTACACCAATTAGAGGATTGAAACCGCCTAATTAAGTGTTCATTTTAGTATATAATATTTTATCGATACAAAAACTGCACAATTGAAATTATCTTGGAAGACTTTACAATCTCATTGAAACAAGCATCTCTTAGAAGCTTTAGGACTGCAGCATGTCTGTAATTAAATTGTACCAATGTTTTTGCCTTCTTCAAAACTTCTGGTAACCAATCTATCTTCGTTAATTTCTGTAACATAAGTTTAATGCGATGGGAATCATCTACATTCCAAAAAATTATTTTCTGTTTTTCCATTGGTTTCTGGCCAACTTTTATCATGTAGTTAGATGTTGTGTATGCAAATGTTAGGACCATAGTTTCAATTGCTTATTTAGATATACCCCTTTTCATTGAGCAATATGTATATTTGAACCAGACAATGCTTTCTTTCTACTTGAACATATTATCAAATCAGGTTTATCCAAATGCCCAATAGTCTCCCCAAACAACACATCCAAACACATTTTAATATTCATGTACATACCAAAGGTTAGAAGTTAAAAAAAGTGGCACTCGGTACTAGTTCAACTACAAATATGACCTTAGAGAGGGAGACCACTGTAGGAGGGGGAAAAGGTGTCATGGGACACAAAGTTAGAAATAGGATGCTTAATAAAAGATCTGGCTCATTTTCTTTAAGCAATAGGAATATCATAATCGGTGAAATAAGTATATCTAAATCATGAGTTTAAATTGTGGTGAAATTAATATCAAACTCAATATCTTTCGGCATGATGGAATCATGCAAGAAACTAATGGAAAAAATGCATGATAGTTTCTTGGACTGTAAATCCTTGTAATTGAATAAAACTTATTTTACAGCAATTAACAAATATAGACTCGATACCAAAAGTTTGGGAGAATGCAAAATTACTCGCACAATTTATTTACAATCATGTTACTGTCCTGGAGATTTAAAGAAACATTTGTCCGGATGAACTTGGAAAGTCTTCTAAGATAGGGTAAATTTTACCCTTTTTGTTTCTAGAAAACATTGTATCATAGTACCACTTAATTAGGATGTTTTCTTTTCTTCTGATTGGCATACCCCAATCTTGTTTTCTACAAGTGAGCGTCAAAAATGGTTAATTAAGTAGAATTCAAGATTGAGGTACGCCAATTAGAGGACTGAAATCGCCTAATTAAGTGTTCATTCTAGTATATAATATTTTATCGATACAAAAACTGCACAATTGATGTTATCTTGGAAGACTTTACAGGCTCATTGGAACAAGCATCTCTTAGAAGTTTTAGGATTGTAACTATAAATAAATTGTACCAATGTTTTTGCCTTCTTCAAAACTTCTGGTAGCCAATCTATCTATGTTAATTTTTGTAACATAAGTTCAATGCGATGGGAATCATCTACATTCCAAAAAAATATTTTGTGTTTTTCCATTGGTTTCATGCCTAGTTTTATCATGTAGTTAGATATCGAGTATGCAACTATTAGGACCACAATTTAAATTTCTTATTTAGATATACCCCTTTTCTTTGAGTAATATGTATATTTGAACCAGACAATGTTTTCTTTCTCCTTGAACATATCTTCAAATCAGGTTTATCCAAATGCCCTATATAGTCTCCCCAAATAACATATCCAAACACATTTTAATATTCAGGTATATAACAAAGGTTAGAGGTTAAAAAAGTGGCACTCGGTAGTAGTTCAACTGCAAATATGACCTTAGAGGGGGAGACCACTATAAGAGGGGGACAAGGTGTCATGGAACACAAAGTTAGAAATAGGATGTTTGATAAAAGATCTAACTCCTTTTCTTTAAAATAGGAATATCTTAATCAGTGAAATAGGTATATCTAAATCATGAGTTCAAACTGTGGTCGAATTAATGTCAAACTCAAAAAAATTCGGCATGATGGAATCATGCAAGAAACTAATGGAAAAATGCATGATTTCTTGAACCGTAGATCCTTATAATTGTATAGAACTTATTTTATAGCAATTAGCAAAGTCAAACTAGATACCAAAAGTTTGGGAGAATAAAAAATTACCCGCACAATTTATTTACAATCATATTACTGTCGTGAAGCTTTTAAGAAACGTTTGTGTGGATGAACTTGTAAAGTCTTCAAAGATAAGGTAAATTTTGCCCTTTTTGTCTCTACAAAACATTGTATCATGGAACCACTTATTTAGGATGTGTTTTTTCTTTTGATTGGCGTACCCCAATCTTCTTCTCTACAAGTGAGGGTAAAAAATGGTTAATTAAGTAGAATTCAAGATTGAGGTACGCAAATTAGAGGAATGAAACCGCCTATTTAAGTGATCATTCTAGTATATAATATTTTATCGATACAAAAATTGTACAATTGATGTAATCTTGGAAGACTTTACAAGCTCATTGGAACAAGCATCTCTTAGAAGCTTCAGGACTATAGCGTGTATGTAAATAAATTGTACCAATATTTTTGCCTTCTTCATAACTTCTGGTATCCAATCTATCTATATAAATTTATGTAACATAAGTTCAATGCGATGGGAATCATCTGCATTCTAAAAAATTATTTTGTGTTTTTCCATTGGTTTATTGCCTACTTTTATCATGTAGTCAGATATCAAATATGCAATTATTAGGAAAATTGTTTCAATTGCTTATTTAGATATACCCCTTTTTGTTGAGTAATATATATTTAAACCAGACAATACTTTGTTTCTCCTTGAACATATCAACAAATCAGGTTTACCCAAATGCCCAATAGTCTCCCCAAATAACACATGCAAACACATTTTAATATTCATGTACATACCAAAGGTTAGAGGTTAAAAAAGTGGCACTCGGTACTAGTTCAACTGCAAATATGACCTGAGAGGGGGAGACCACTATAAAAGGGGACAAGGTGTCATGGGACACAAAGTTAGAAATAGGATGTTTGATAAAAGATTTGACTCCTTTTCTTTAAGGAATAGGAATATTTTCATCAGTGAAATAGGTATATATAAATCATGAGTTCAAACTATGGTCGAATTAATGTCAAACTCAATATCTTCCGGCATGATGGAATCATGCAAGAAACTAATGGAAAAATGCATGATTTCTTGGATCGTAGATCCTTATAATTACATAAAACTTATTTTACAGCAATTAACAAAGATAGACTAGATACCAAAAGTTTGGGAGAATACAAAATTACTCGCACAATTTATTTACAATCATGTTACTGTCCTAAAGCTTTTAAGAAACGTTTGTCCGGATGAACTTGTAAAGTCTTCAAAGATGAGGTAAATTTTTCCCTTTTTGTCTCTAGAAAATATTGTATAGAACCACTTAATTAGGATGTGTTTTTTCTTGTGATTGGAGTACCCCAATCTTGTTTTCTACAAGTGAGGGTAAAAATGGTTAATTAAGTAGAATTCAAGATTGATGTACGCCAATTAGAGGACTGAAACCGCCTAATTAAGTGTTCTTTCTGGTATATAATATTTTATCGATACAAAAACTGCACAATTGAAGTTATCTTGGAAGATTTTACAAGCTCATTGGAACAAGCATCTCTTAGAAACTCTAGAACTGTAGCATGTCTGTAAATAAATTGTACCAATGTTTTTGCCTTCTTCAATCTAATCTATCTTCTTTAATTTCTATAACATAAGTTCCATGCAATGGGAATCATTTGCGTTCCAAAAACTATTTTGTGTTTTTCCATTAATTCTTTGCCTACTTTTATCATGTAGATAGATATTGAGTATGCAACTATTTGAACCATAGTTTCGATTGACTATTTAGGTATACCCTTTATGTTGAACAACAGGTATATTTGAACCAAACAATGCTTTGTTTCTCCTTGAACATATCATCGAATCAGGTTTATCCAAATGCCCAATAGTTTCCCCAAAACAACACATCCAAACACATTTTAATATTCATGTACATACAAAAGGTCAAAGGTTAAAAAGTGGCACTCGATACAAGTTCAACTGCAAATATGGCCTTAAAGAGGGAGACCACTTTAGGAGGGGTACAAGGTGGCATGGGACACAAAGTTAGTAATAGGATGTTTGATACAAGATCTGACTCCTTTTCTTTACGCTATAGTAATATCTTAATCAGAGCAATAGGTATATCTAAATCATGAGTTTAAATTGTGGTCTAATTAATGTCAAACTCAATATCTTCCGGCATGATGGAATCATGCAAGAAACTAATGGAAAAATGCAGGATAGTGTCTTGGACCATAGTTCATTCTAACTGCAAAAAAACTTATTTTATATAATTAACAAAGATAGACTAGATACCAAAAGTTTTGGGGAGTGCAAATACACTCGTACAATCTATTTACAACCATGTTATTGTCCTGAATCTTTTAAGAAACGTTTGTCCTGATGAAGTTGTAAAGTCTTCAAAGATATGGTAAATTTTTCTCTTTTTGTCTCTAGAAAACATTGTATCATAGAACCACTTAATTAGGATGTTTTATTCTTCTAACCTCAATCCTGCCTTTTACAAGTGAGGGTAAAAGAAAGTAAAAAATGGTTAATTAAGTAGAAGCCAAGATTGAAGTACGCCAATTAGAGGACTGAAACCGCCTAATTAAGTGTTCTTTCTAGGATATAATATTTTATAGAGAAAAAAACTGCACAATTGACGTTATCTTTGAAGACTTTACAAGCCCATTGGGAGGACTTTAGGACTGTAGCATGTCTGTAAATAAATTATACCAATGTTTTTGCCTTCTTTAAAACTTCTAGCATCCAATCTATCTTCGTTAATTTCTGTAACATATGTTCCATGCAATGGGAAATCTACTATCGAAGTATTAGATATCGAGTATGCAACTATTTGGACCACAATTTCAATTGCTTATTTAGGTTTACCCCCTTTCTTTGAGCAATATGTATATTTGAACCAGACAATGCTTTGTTTCTCTTTTTGAACATATCATCAAATTAGGTTTATCCAAATGCCCAATAGTTTCCACAAAACAACACATCCAACCACCTTTTAATATTCATGTATATATAAAAGGTCAGAGGTTAAAAAGTGGCCCTCGGTACAAGTTCAACTACAAATATGGCCAGAGAGGGAGACCACTTTAGGAGGGGTACAAGGTGGCATGGGACACAAAGTTAGAAATAGGATGTTTGATACAAGATTTGACTCCTTTTCTTTAAGCAATAGGAATTTCTTAATTAGAGCAATATGTATATCTAAATTATTAGTTTAAATTGTGTTCCTATTAATGTCAAACTCAACATCTTCCGCCATGATGGAATCATGCAAGAAACTAATGGAAAAATACAGGATAGTTTCTTGGACCATAGATCCTTCTAATTGCAAAGAACTTATTTTACAGCAATTAACAAAGATAGACTATATACCAAAAGTTTTGGTGAATGCAAAAACACTTGCACAATCTATTTATAATCATGTTATTGTCCTGAAGCTTTTAAGAAATGTTTGTCCTGATGAACTTGTAAAGTCTTCAAATATAAGGTAAATTTTACCCTTTTTGTCTCTAGAAAACATTGTATCATAAAACCACATAATTAGGATGTTTTATTCTTCTGATTGGCGTACCTCAATCTTGTATTCTACAAGTGAGGGTAAAAGAATTTCAAAAATGGTTAAATAAATAGAAGCGAAGATTGAGATATGCCAATTAGAGAACTGAAATCGACTAATAAGTGTTTGTTCTATAATATAATATTTTATAGAGACAAAAATGGCACAATTGACATTAGGTTTGACACAGTATTAGGCTAGAATAATTAGGAAAAGACCCAATAGCCCTTAAGGAAAATAACTGCCGACCCCACTCACGGCCCAACCCACAGTCCGTTGGTCAGACCACGCACCGTCCTGGTTGGTTGTGGATGAGATCACAGACCACTAATTGTGGACCTCCAACGACGAACCACACCTACGACCCGTGAATCCATCGACAGACCGTGGACCACGACCCTAGGTCCCAATCTTGGCCTCCAATTTTCTCTAAGTCTAGGACTCACCTACGAGACATATTTACGACTCGTACATTGAATGACAGACCGTCCTGATGAACCGTATAAAAAGTAATGGAACCAATCATTTTTTAAAAAATTTGAACTTGCCAAATACAACACCACCTATGGACCGTTGTCCTTCCTACGGGCCATAGGTGGCGTCGTCTATACTGGCACCAGGTCTGTGAAAAATTGAAATTTCCTGTCTTTTCGAATCTGAGATGTTATAGACACTCCCATAATTTCCACTATCTTATAAATCTCATCAACAAATTCTTTAGGGTCCTCGTCAACTTTTGACCCATGGAACCCTGGGAGGATTAATGCTAGTAAAGTCTCTCACCATTATAACCGTCGTACCCACATTTGGGTTCACTAAAGTAATGGTCTCTCTATTAGCTTGGGCCATCATAGCTTAAGTCATAACTCTTAAAAGTTTCTTCCCCTATCAGATTAAACACTTTAATTAGAATAGGACATATCTGAGAATGCCTTTGTAGACATAGCCAAAACTTCCAGAACTAATCAGATTACTCTAGCTAAGCAAATTAGTTGCTTCGAGCAGTTCATAGTATGAAATTCTTTCTCTTGTTGAGATAGATAATGAATAAGCTTGTTGAGAAGTACTTTTACCTCTTTTGTACCTTATCCATACAAACACAAGGGTATTAGGAACAAATACAAGTGCAATTCAGAGCAAAAGAAAAACTATATCATTTGATTCATATTTGATCTATGCTTTGATGAAGTAAGACATGATGGGACACTTAATCTTGAAGAACCACACAATGCTTCATTGTTGATTTAAAACTAACTCGATAGGTTCTTGAAAGGAACCACCCGAGGGTATTTTATCATACAATTTGTTGAAATAAACATTGAAATACTTGAGGGAAGTTTCTCCCTAGACATGGGAATAGTTTCCAATATATTATTATGAGAAAAGTCTAGAAAATTCAAACCTACCATATTTCTATTGAGTCATGTATAGATCCTTGCAATTTATTTTCTCTCAAAGAAAGGTGCCCAAAATTTGCAATCCTCCCATTTCTCTAGGAATTCTATTTGAGAATTGATTCATTGATAGATCTATTTGTGTCACAACCTTTAGATTTCCTATTTCAGGAGGTAAAGAACCAACAATGTTGTTTGATGATAAGTCAAGAACCACTAAATCTTTAAGATTTTATAAGCTTGTTGTTATATTGGAACTCAAATTTATTGGAACCCATATGCATCTAAGTGACATTCCCTAAACAATTTGGAAGACATCCTATAAGTTGATTTTGACCCAAGTTAATATCACCCAAATGCCGCAATTTACAAATATTATCTCTAGAAAATCCTTTAAGTTTGTCGTCACTCAAGTTGAAGCGTTGAAGGTTTTGCAAGTCGCCAATTGTTCTGGGAATCGATCCAACCAAGTTGTTTCCGGAAAGATCGAGGTCTAATAAGTTGTTTAAGTTTCCAACTTTATTTAGAATTCTGCCATTGATCTTGCAATTATGTGTGTAAAACAATGTAAGAGATGTGGAAAGGTTCCCTGAACTTTGAGAGAATGCTCATTCATATCATTCGTTAAAACTTTGGCTTATATATGTCATTTTCGTTTTAAAAAAGGCTCATTTATGGGTTAACTGTAAATTTATTTGATTTTGCAAATCTATTTTGTCCACAAGGTGAACGATGATTCACCCACGTCATTAATTTTATTTTGAAAAATAAAATCAGCCAAATTTCTAAAAATCATTTGAATTCTTGTTTCTTTTAAAAAAACAAATTATAATCCCACATGAAATACTCATATTTTTATTGTGCAAGTTGACAATTTGGGTGTTTTTTTTAAAGAAAAAATCAAATGTGTTTTTTGAAGTTTTCCTGTTTTTTTTTCTTTTTTTGTAAAAAAAAGAGGTTGTTGAATCATCATTCACCATGCATACAGAGTAACGTGGTTTATCAAAATCATATTGGTTTTTTGTTAATCCATAATGGCATTGATGAACCTTTTCTCAAGCGAAAATGGCATAGATGAGTCAAACTTCTAATTGATGACATATATGAGCTTTTCTCAAAATTCAATATCATATTTGAGTCTTTTACTTAATCAAGTAGTTATCAAATTGTCATATTTTTAATAGGTACTATTAATTAATCAAGGATAATTTAATCAAATCAAACACCCATTTTACTTTCTAGGGGTTAATGATTTTTTAAGAGGTACACCAGAATATATGGATCGAAAAAAAAGAGTAATTAAGACATTAATAATAACATTAAATATTGATAAAATTTAAAGATGACAATGTTCAAATCAGGAGGAAGATGAAACAACATCAATGGCTCAACCCAAGGGCGAAGCAGCTCCAACAATATAATTCTTGTATTTAACTTCATGCACCACTGTGATCTCTTGTTTGGGATGCAGGCCTGTCAATTTTAGGTAAAAGAAGAAACGTTAAAAATCATAACCTAAGTCTGATCACGCCTCAAAAGTTAGCTACTCAGGTGGAAGAACCAAATTTATTCAAGTTTCACGCCAGCTCCATTCAACTAATATGGAACACACGGGATCATAACAATCACCCCACTTGAATACCAACTACCTCATAGGTCATGACTATGCCCAGTTGATCACGACTGACACCCTTTTCTAGTCCAAACCACCACTCAGAGCATTGGCCCGTGCGATGAACTTTGATACCATGTCTAGGCCTAAATCACACCTCAAAACCCTAGCTACCACATACACTAGATCCCCATTCATTCAATGTGGGATACACAAGATCATAACAAAACATCAATTATTGTCAATTCAAAATTAATTAAGAATTAACTTACCAAATCCATCAACAAGCAAAGTGTACTCATATACCAAGTCCATGCATATAAAAGGTATGTTTCTCTCATCAATGTTAGGAAATACTGATTTTATGTCTTTCACTTTGGTGTTGCAAGCAAGCTTTGCAGCATATAGGTATTGTATTGGTTTAGCTCTTCCAGAAGGCTTTTTGGGGTCAATTATACCAACCTGTAAAAATGCACAATTAACAAAAAATACAATCCTATTTTTTGAAAAAGAAATGGTACCAAATTAGACAAGTAAAATAATGTTGGTACCATAGCTGCATAGTCATAGAAGAAAGAAGAAGCATAGAGATTCTTGAATCCTTGTCCACCTCCACCATTCCAAATCCCACCAAATGTACACTTTTTATGCTTGCATGGTCCCTTAATTTTGAGTGCTTTTTTAGCTAATGTCCTACATTTCTTCAAGTTTGAACCTTGTTTTGGTGATGATGCTTTGTAAGCCACTCCATTGCAAGTGTAATAACCTTTAATTAACCAAATCATAATTAATAAAAGTTGTACTAACAATTAAGGGATTAGAGAGCACTAATCTTACCATTATAACCTCCCAAAATACATGGACTACTTGATGAGTTTCCAGAAGCTTTGAAAATCTCAGTTCTAGCTGCTAATTGACCATAGTTTAAATAGCTGTTACACATTAATGATTAATTTGACAGCACATAAAATATATTTAAAAAAAGACTAGTTATAAATATCAATTTACTAGGTTACCTGTGAACATAGATGTCATAATTAGTTCCCAAAAGAGATTTATTAAGGACATATGGCTCCCCATTTGGTACTTTGGGAGCCTTTAAAGCAATTTCTTTAGAGATGGCATATGTCATTTGCACTGATCCACCTCCTAGATCAATTGTAGCTACTGTTCTTTCATATTTTTTACCCAAATTTCCTAATAGGTAGTTCAAGGCTACCTGCATTACACAACAAATAAATAAAATTAAATAATCATGTAATTTAGTCACCTATATGATATCCCAATTGAATATTCTATATATATATATATATTGGTTTGCTAACGTATGTGAGTGGTTCTTTTCTTGTCACTACTAGAATTATCACTCATTTTCCACCAAACCAGCTCACTGAGAATGTGTTTGGTGGAAAACAAGTATATTCTCACTGAAAAATTGAGAAAGTTTCTAGATGTTTTACCGTATGAAATATTTACTATTTTTTTTCTTCAACACCAGTTTAATCAAAATAATATCTGTGAAAATAACTATCATACATTTTTCAGTAGAGTAATTTTGTAATAGTGTGTTACTTACACTGCACGATCATGGAAGAAGAGGGAAAGGAAACAATAAAAATTGAATTTAGATCTACTAAGTGGGACATTCTCACAAGTATCATTAGATAATTAAACGGCGTACCTAGGATTTAAAGACGATGAATACATTATCAGCTTATAACATAAAGGCCACTAAATTTTTTAATAACGACTAATTAAGTGATAATTAATAATTATATTATGTCAGACAGATTATTGACAACATGAACAATGACAAAAACACAAATATAAAGATGAAATATAATCTTTGCAGTAATAATAATTAAACTTTGATAATTTTGAAGTGATTTACCCAAAAATATGAACCTTCTTGTGTACCATCGAGGACTGAAACCCATTCCGCCTTGTTTGTAATTAAGGCGTACCTAGGATTTAAAGACGATGAATACATTATCAGCTTATAACATAAAGGCCACTAAATTTTTTAATAACGACTAATTAAGTGATAATTAATAA